>CM063593.1:2568090-2624897 GCA_032356905.1 Salix exigua | reverse complement strand
AGATTTGATTGGTCATGAATGCGGACGTGGGACCAACCCGTGAATATCGAAGCTACTGTAATGAGGAATGATTTTCACGTGCAGATTTTCTGTTGGGCAAGCGGCCACCCATCATGGATTTAGGCATAATCGTAAAATCTTATTGACCTGGAAATTTTACAATTTAGAGCTTGATGCGGGATAAGATAATAGTCTAGAAAAACTTTATTGATTCATCTTAATTTTTAATAATAAAATTCATCTGATTAAATTTAATTATATTAATATTAAATTAAAAAATATTGTGTTGATAATATTAGTTAATATAAATTTACCTCTTAATAATCCACGAATTAATTTAACAATTCATGAATTAATAGTTTTGTGGTTGTGATTTAAAATATTTAAAAATAATTATAAATTATATATTTTTTATTAATCAAAATTTTAAGAGTAAAACTTAAATGAAATATATTGATTTATTATATAAATATTGATTAATTAAACACTTTTATTGTAGATGTAAAGCGTGTTCAAACACTCTATATGAATTGCCTGTTTCTAAAAATCTAATGGAGAATGTGGGATAAAATAATTTTTTAAAATATTTTTATACAAAAACATTTTTGAAATAATTTTATATTAAAATAATAATTTTTATATTAGTATATCAAAATAATATACGTTGGTTTCTTCTCCTTAAAAGAACACTGGTCATTGTTTTTGTTTCGGAAACATGAAGAGAGTTTTTGTTGGTGTTAGAAAAGATAAAGAACCACCACCTTCAATTCAAGATTCATCGAAACGGTAACTTTTTTGTTGAATTCTCTGTTTATGTATTTTCAAGAAAGTTTGAACTTGGATTATGGTTTTAGGTTTTGTTAGATTTCGACATGGGTTTCTAATTTGTTGATATGAAATGCAAGATTAACAAGAGAGGTGATGGTGTAGATGAGAAGATATGCAGAACTTTTTTATTAAAATAACTGGGTTTCGTTTGTTTTTTACTCTGGACTTGATGATGGTGACTGGTTTGTGATCATAACTTTGAAAGAAACTCTGAGGTTTTCAGATTGTTTTCTGAATTTGAGTTTCAAAGAATTCCAATAATATATCTATATTATTTTGTTTTTTGGCTTTGTGTTCAGAGAAGCTACAAATAGCATACGAAGGGGGAGGGGGGAGAAGTCGTTTTGGCAGCACACCTGTTAGAGCTGAAAAAATTGATTAAAAATATACTTTTGGGCTTTTGGCTTGTCTGATGGCTCGCGGGTTGGACTTGCTCCAAGTAATTAGTCTTTAATTTTACAATTAATAAAGGCTTTTATCTAGCTATATCCGGCGGATAATCTTTAGATGATATACGAGTTTTGTTACTGTATTCAAGGTTTAAAACCTAATTATTTATTGATCCGAGCATTCCAACTCCTTCAATTTACAATAACAACATATCAATAATCAAGAAATATACATGTTTGTATATCAACATGATTAGTTGTCTTTCAAAAATAATAAAAAAATATTTTTTGTTTTTATATCGATTTGATATTCTAATATTAAAAATTAATCTTAAAAGTTGAATAGACTTATAAATAAAAAGATATTTTTAAATATAACTTCAATCATGGTCTACTTTTATAAATCCATAGATTCCTTGGATCTCTTGATGGTTTTAATTAAGAAAGGACGAAAAAGATAGAGCATGTGGAAAACATTGCTACTGATGTTTTTCCCATGGTTTTTATATTATAAGTAATATTCAATCGTTGCAGACAAATTGAATGTGAAAAGATATATTTTATGTGGCTCCATGGCCTTAACCATGCCAAGGGATCCATTTGTTGACATATAATGTCATACTTTGTATGCTTTATATATTTTGATGATAACAATAAAAGAAAATGGGCTAATAATATGCTTGGATGAGATTAAGCTATAAACAGGTTTTATTCAAAGAATACATCAACAAGCATAATGGAGTTCAAGAAGAAATCACTCCAAGAAGTCCAAGATGCAAGCAAGTGAAGACTTAGAATAAGTGTTCATTTTAGTGCTTTGTGTAAATCTCAATTTCTATCTTGATAGCACAAATTAAAATGAACTCACACACTTCACATTGCATGCAAAGGATTTGATGATTAAACGGCTAGTTTCTAACGGCTATAAACGGCTAGTTTCAAACGGCTAGTTTCAAACGGCTAGTTTCTAACGGCTAGTTTCAAACGGCTATAAACGGCTAGTTTCAAACGGCTATAAACGGCTAGTTTCTCTTTGAAACTTATAAATAGGCCTCTTAATTGCAAAACGAAATTGATATAACTTTCATATCTTATATTGAGGCAATTAGAAGTGCATAAACACCTTCATATCATCAATCCTTATTAATACTCATATTTGTGTTTAAATCTTCATATCCTAACACAAAGAGTATTTCTCATTCTCACTACACTTAAACACCTTCAAATATCCTAAGTGCTATTAAGTGAGAGAAAGAGATCATAGATCTTCATTTGTAATATCCACACTATTAAGAGTGTATTGTTGTTTTACTAAAACAACCATTGTGAAACTCTTGAGAGTTGAGTATAAAACTCTTGGTATTGGTGAGGAACATCACCGAAGAAAAATCTTGAAGAGGGACATCTTCAAGTGGGAAAAGGAAAATCTTGAAGAGGGCATATCTTCAAGTGGTGTAAAGTCTTGGTGTGAATTCATCAAGCGGAAATTGTAATCTTGTTACTTGGATTAGTAAAGAGTACAATACTCAAGTACTGAGTTGAGTACTTGAGTCGTGGACGTAAGCTTGCCGAACCACGTTAAAAACCGAGTTAGCAATCTCTTTCCTTATCTCTTTACTTTCAAGTAATTAATTTTAAGATTGCATTATTTATTGTATTGTTGCCTTAATCAGTGAATTTCAACAATTGGTATCGAGCTTAGTTCTCATTTATTAAGTTTGCTTAGACTTTGAGTAGAATGACAACTATATGCAATAATCTCCGAAATGAAGGTGCTTCAACTTCTAGACCACCATTTTTGATGGTGATGATTATGCCTATTGGAAAGCTAGAATGTCAATATATCTTCAATCTATAGATTTTAATTTATGGCTTTCTATTGAAAATGGACCTCATAGACCACTTAAAATTGTAAATGGTATTGAGATTCCAAAAGCATGATAGAATATAGTGACCTAGATAAAAGATTACTTTCTATGGATGCTAGAGCAATGAACATTTTATCTTGTGCATTAAATAGAAGTGAATTTAATAGAATATCTTCATGTAAAAATGCTAGGGATATATGGCATGCTTTGGAAGTAACTCATGAAGGAACTAACCAAGTAAAAGAATCAAAAATTGATATGTTAGTTCATCAATATGAATTATTTAAAATGTTGCAACATGAATCCATAACAAGCATGTTTACTCGTATGACTAGCATAACAAATAGTTTACATGCTCTTGTTAGAACTTACTCAAATGAAGATATCATAAGTAAGATTCTCAGATCTCTACCAAAAGCTTGGTAATCTAAAGTGACAGCTATACGAGAAGCTAAAGATCTCACAAAACTTCCATTAGAGGAGCTCATCGGTTATCTAATGACACACGATATATCTATGGATAATCAAGATCAAGAAGAAAGGCCAAAGAAAAATTTGGCATTTAAAGCTGCTCATCGAATCGAAGCGAGGAAAATGATGATGATGAAGACGAGTAATGACGATCTTGAAGAAGATGTAGCATCAATCACAAGACAGTTTGAAACTTTCTTAAAAGGAAAAATGACAAGAGAAAGTTCTCAAAATACAAAAGGAGGGAGATTCAAGTAAAGAAACTCCAAGGTGCTATAAATGCAACAAGTTGGGGCATATCAAACCCGATCGTCCCCATCTTCAAATGAAGAAGAGAAATCGCTTTCAAAAGAGAGCTTTGAAAGCGACATGGAGCGATGATTCGAACTCAAGCTCTAGTGATGAAGAAGAACATGTGGTTAACATGTGCTTCATGGCAATTGAAAGCGAAAATGAGGTACAATCTTCGGATGATGAATCGACCCTTCCTATATTGAATTACATGAACAACTTGAAAATTTGTATGTAGAATATAGAAGTTAGGTTCTAAATATAGTACTCTCAAAAGAAATCATATATGCTTAATTGAGGAAAAGAATTATTAGAAAAGAAAGTATATGATTTAAATGACAAGAGTAGTAAAACTAATCAACTTGAAGAAGATAATAAATTTTTAAAAGAAAAAGTTGATGAGTTAAATGTAATTATCTCAAAATTCACACAAGGCTCGAAATTTTTGAGAAAATGCTTTCAAGCCAAAGAAGTGTGTTTAACAAAGGAGGATTAGGTTATAAACCTAAGATAAATCAAAAATACTTAAAGAATTATTTTGTTAAAGCTAAACATTCTTATGATCCAAATCAAACATGTAATTATTGTAGAAAATTAGGACATTTGGTTTATGCATGTCCTATGAAGAAATATAAGAATGTTAAAATGATTTGGGTTCCAAAGGAACCACCCTTGAATTCTTTGGTAGAAATAATTTCATTTTGGATATTTATTATTATTAGATATTATGTCTTTATTTATCTAAAATGTTAATTTTCTTTTGTTGATGCCAAAGCGGGAGAGATATGATGAAAATATCAAATGCATCAATAATGGGGAGAAAAATAGGAGAAAATGAAAAATATATATGCATATATTTAGGGGAGAAAATGGATTTTTCTTGAGATTGCATATGATATTTTACTTAGATTAAATTGCTAAAAATGCTCAATGTCTCTTATATATTGGATTACAAAATATAGGGGAGACTCATTTTTATCTAAGTTTTTATTTATTGTCATCATCAAAATATATAAAGCATACAAATTGTTGACATATAATGTCATACTTTGTATGCTTTATATATTTTGATGATAACAATAAAAGAAAATGGGCTAATAATATGCTTGGATGAGATTAAGCTATAAACAGGTTTTATTCAAAGAATACATCAACAAGCATAATAGAGTTCAAGAAGAAATCACTCAAGAAGTCCAAGATGCAAGCAAGTGAACACTTAGAATAAGTGTTCATTTTAGTGCTTTGTGTAAATCTCAATTTCTATCTTGATAGCACAAATTAAAATGAACTCACACACTTCACATTGCATGCAAAGGATTTGATGATTAAGCGGCTAGTTTCTAACGGCTATAAGCGGCTAGTTTCTAACGGCTAGTTTCAAGCGGCTAGTTTCTAACGGCTAGTTTCAAGCGGCTAGTTTCTAACGGCTAGTTTCAAGCGGCTATAAGCGGCTAGTTTCAAGCGGCTATAAGCGGCTAGTTTCTCTTTGAAACTTATAAATAGGCCTCTTAATTGCAAAACAAAATTGATATAACTTTCATATCTTATATTGAGGCAATTACAAGTGCATAAACACCTTCATATCATCAATCCTCATTAATACTCATATTTGTGTTTAAATCTTCATATCCTAACACAAAGAGTATTTCTCATTCTCACTACACTTAAACACCTTCAAATATCCTAAGTGCTATTAAGTGAGAGAAAGAGATCATAGATCTTCATTTGTAATATCCACACTATTAAGAGTGTATTGTTGTTTTACTAAAACAACCATTGTGAAACTCTTGAGAGTTGAGTATAAAACTCTTGGTATTGGTGAGGAACATCACTAAAGAAAAATCTTGAAGAGGGACATCTTCAAGTGGGAAAAGGAAAATCTTGAAAAGGGCATATCTTCAAGTGGTGTAAAGTCTTGGTGTGAATTCATCAAGCGGAAATTGTAATCTTGTTACTTGGATTAGTAAAGAGTACAATACTCAAGTACTGAGTTGGTACTTGAGTCGTGGACGTAAGCTTGTCGAACCACGTTAAAAACCGAGTTAGCAATCTCTTTCCCTTATCTCTTTACTTTCAAGTAATTAATTTTAAGATTGCATTATTTATTGTATTGTTGCCTTAATCCGTGAATTTCAACACCATTATACTCTATCTTATCTTTTCCTTATCCTCGCCAAGCATCATGCAAACATTAGATGAGATACGACAAGGGCAATCAACAAACAAATTCAATCTAGTTTAAATCGATATAAATTTATCACGTTTAATAAGTTTCAATGAAATAACCAACATGAAATTATCATCATCATTAAAAAGCAAGAAAATAATCATCATCATTAAAAAATTAATCGTATTTTTGAGTAAAATGGAAAAATTAAAATATAAAAGCACAAATACAAAAAATAAAATGGAAAAATTAAAACATTGCTCTGAGTGTTTTTCCCACGTCTTTTATATTACATGTAATATTAAATCATTGCGAGACAAATTGAATGTGACAGGTTATATTACAAAAATCGTGGATGGGCCATGTCCATAGATTCCTTGGATCTCTTGATGGTTTTAATTAAGAAAGGATGAAAAAGATAGAGCACGTGAAAAACATTGCTACTGATGTTTTCCCATGGTTTTATATTATAAGTAATATTCAATTGTTGCACACAAATTGAAAGTGACAGGATATATTAGAAAAATCATGGATGGGCCATGTCCATAGATTCCTAGAATCTCTTGATGGTTTTAACTAAGAAAGGACGAAAAAGATAAAGCATGGGAAAACATTGCTACGATGTTTTTCCCACGCCTTCTATATTATAAGTAATATTCAATTATTGCGGACAAATTGATCGTGACAGGATATATTTTATGTGGCTCCATGGCCTTCACCATGCGAAAGGATCCATTATACTCTATCTTATCCTTTCCTTATCCTCGCCAAGCATCATGCAAACCCTAGATGAGATACGACAAGGGCAATCAACAAACAAATTCAATCTAGTTTAAATCGATATAAATTTATCCGTTTAACAAGTTTTAATGTAATAACCAACATAAAATTATCATCATCATTAAAAACAATTAATTGTATTTTTAGTAAAATAAAAATCTGTGAAGAGTGGGACTTGAACCATGAACCTCTCGAACGAAATTTGTCTCCCGCCTCATAAACCCCTCGGCCACCTCAACATTCGTTCATCTTTCTCGAAAATATATATTAAATCCAATTTTAATGTGGAATCGCTAAAAATAAATGTGTTGACGAGTGGGATTCAACGCATGCCATCGAAGGGACCTTAATCGACGCTCTTTAGACCATCTCGGCTACCTCAACAACCATTTATCTTTCACATAAATATATATTAATAGTAGGTGTTAATGTCGATTAGCACAATAAAACCGGGACGTGTTTTAGTGTATGTTATATATATATATATATATATATATATATATATATATATATATATATATATATATATCACAGCACAAGAAAAACAACAGTAGATTGCTACAATATTTTTGGGACTGGAAAATAATAATAAAATATAATGTAAACGATATAAATTAAAATTTCAGAATGATAAGTACAAAAAATAAAATGAAAACAAAATCTAAAAACACAAATACATAAAATATGTATCATTTTTGTCAAAAAAAAATAAAAATACCAAAAGAATATATATATCATGGCGCAGGAAAAATCTGTACATTGCTACGATGTTTTTGGGACTAGAAAATAAAAAATTAAAAATAAAATACAATGTAACCGACATAAATTAAAATTTAAAAGCGATAAGTACAAAAATAAAATGAAAGAAATTAAAATTAAAATCTAAAAGCACAAATACATAAAATACGGATAATTTTTGTGCAAAAAAATACAATATATATATACATGGGGAAAACATTGCTACGAGTGTTTTCCCAAGTCTTTATATTATAAGTAATATTCAATCATTGCAGAAAAATTGAATGTGACGGGATATATTACAAAAACGTGGATGGGCCATGTCCATGGATTCCTTGGATCTCTTGATGGTTTTAATTAAGAAAGGACGAAAAAGTTAAAGCATGTGGAAAACATTGCTACGGTGTTTTTCCCATGCTTTTTATATTATAAGTAATATTCAATCGTTGCACACAAATTGAATGTGACAGGATATATTTTATGTGGCTCCATGGCCTTAACCATGCCAAGGATCCATTATACTCGTATCTTATCCTTTCCTTATCATCGCCAAGCGTCATGTAAACCCTAGATGAGATATGACAACGGAAATCAAGAAACAAATTCAATATAGTTTAAATCGATATAAATTTATCCGTTTAATAAGTTTTAACAAAATAACCAACATAAAATTATCATCATCATTAAAAAAGCAAGAAAATAATCATCATCATTAAAAAAATTAATCATATTTTTCGAGTAAAATAGAAATCGCCAAGAGTGGGACTTGAACACTGAACCTCTCGAACAAATTTTTGTCTCTCGCCTCATAAACCCGCTCGACCACCTCAACAGTCTTTCATCTTTCTCGAAAATATATATTAAATCTAATTTTAATGTGGATTCAGCTAAACAAAAATGTGTTGAGAGTGGGATTCAAACACATGCCCTCGAAGGGACCTTAATCGACGCTCTTTAGACAATTTTGGCTACCTCAATAATCTGTTTGTCTTTCACGAAAATACATATTAATAGTAGGTAATTTTCTCATAAATCCATAGCTTCCAAATATGTTTCCATACCCATTGCTCAAAGTTGGTAATTTTCTCCATTGAAGATTGGAGATGAGATATGAGATAATTTTGTTTCGAATCCATCACGGACCCTTTAAGAAAAGTGCTCGATACCAATTGAAAGTAAATGTGCGAGATAGGTTAAAAGCAGAGGCGGAAGGATAAGAGAGTTCGATCTCTATAGTGAATGTTTTATTACTGTAGATGAACACCGGAAAAGCTGGAAGATGAAGAAGATAATTGCATTATTTACTGCAATCCATTACACTCGATTTGTAGAAGGAAATAAACATAAATACTGAAATTAAGCAACATAGCTGCCACCTTTAACTAACAATTCGCAACTACTAACTAATCACCCAAGGACTTGTTCAATCCTTTATTCTAGCAGAAAACATAACAACACTTAATCTGAAATGGTCTTCATGTCACGTCGAGCAACTTAGGAAATATTTTCAACATTATCACACACAGATGGAGATTTTACTCGGAGATGGAGGAGATGGACCGGATTGGGGAGGGTTTGGCCTTTCTTGATAGGGTAAGAGGGTCTGATTGCAATTCCACATTTTCCTTCCAGGCTGGCAATGTTTCTCTCCATTCTCATATAGCCTTCTTCCCCAGCTCTTGCCCCATGAGTTCCTCACAATCCAGTAGTCTATACCAAGGCGAGTCAAAATCGCGAGTCAACTCGTAAAATCGTACGATTTTGCGAGTTGGCTCCGAAAACCTGGTTGGACCGGAAAGAAAAATCGAAACCGGTCAAACTCGGTCAAACTCGTAGAAAAATCGTTCAAAATCGTAGAAAAATCGTAGAATAATAATAATAATAAAAAATAATAATATTTAATTATATTTAAATTTATTTTTTAAATTTAAATATAATTAAAAATAATAATTTTTGTACGAACATTTTACGATCTTTCTACGATTTTACGATCCGATCTTACGATCCGATTTTTCGGAGCCCTTTTCGATCCGTGTCAAAATCTCGATTTTGATCGCCTTAGTCTATACCATTTTCGGTTCAGTAACCCACGACGGCAATGAATGGTGCGAGAGGCGTCCGCATTCTCCGATAAATATGCCCTGGAAGGGAAGGAAATAAGATGCGATCAATTAAGATCGGTTCTTGTAGCCATTGCTCAATCGAATCGAATGTTTGGTTCTTCTACAAAGTTCTCTCGTGCTTTAAGATATCAAAACCATCATCGGTTCTTGCACTTAGTATAGCATGGCAGGGAGAATTTTCTTACCGACTCATATGACTTGAAACTATCGCCACTAGCATCAATTGAAACACTAACTGGCTGATTTGCCACTGCCTTTGTCAATGCTTTGCCTCATTATTTTCAGGTGTTAGGTATATTGCCATTTGTGGCAATATCCTACCATTGTTGAAAATGGTAGAGTTACCAACCCACCATTTTGTTGAAAATGGTAAATTGCCTAAGTTTGGTGGCCAACCTTTGACTATGAAGAAAATTTGGTGGCCAACCATTTAAGATTGTCTCCTCACTCTTGCTATAAATAGAGGAGCTTCTTAGAGCCAAAAATGAGAGAGAGAGAAACACAAGAGCCAATGTGTTGTGGAGAGTGAGAGGGAGAAACACAAGTGAATGTGTTGTGTAGAGAGAGCTAGAGAGAGTTGATGAGTTGAGTAGAGTGGATGTAATCCTCCTCCTCTATATGTATGTATTGTAATCCTTTCTCTATCTCTAATACAATGTCTCTCTCCCGTGGATGTAGGCGGTTTTGTCGAACCACGTTAAATATTGTGTCGAGTGTGCTTAAGCCTCCTATGAGCAAGTATCAAGTACACCCCGGTCCGCGCATGGGAAAGCCGGAATTCCCCAACAACTGGTATCAGAGCTGATGGTTTAAAGGGGTGTTTGATTTTGCTCAAAATAAAAATTGTCAAAATTGTGTTTTGACCATACCATCAGTATAGAGGAGGCGAGGCGAAGCCACTGGTGAAAACAACGTCAAAATCGATGTCGGACATGGCCACACTCTCCATCACTCTCAGCAGGGCATCCGCCCACGCTGCACAAACGCGCCCCATGCGTCTTCTTCGCCGGATTGGTGACCCGATCCGAATACCGATTGATCCCAACAAGCGGTATCGAGTCGTTGGTGTAGGTGTTTGATTTTTGCATAAAATCAAAGTGCTCAAAACGAGTTTTGAGCATCCGATCTTGTAGAGGAGGTTACCACGATTCCAACGGTGTATAGTACACTTAATTTGGAGTCAAAATGAATGAATTATTGCGGTCAAAGTTTGACTGGAAAAGTCAACGCCACGTCACCGGCCAGATCAACGCCACGTCGGCGCCACATCATCGAGTCAAGTCAACGGTGCCATTTCACTGGTGGGATAAGATTCGTGCAGCGAGTCTACGTGCAACCGGATCCGAGATTGAATCTGGGCCGTTCATCAGGCCAGACTTGTTTTGATCAAATCTTAGCCGTCTGAAGTGCGATTTGGACGATTTCAGACTTGTTTCCAGCTAATTTGATTGTTCCGGATGCAATGGTACTGTCCGATCGTTGAGATTTGAGACCAAAAATGGCAGTGACGAATTACCAAAAGAGATTGCCCGATTAGGAGGCATCTGAAGGTCATCATGGTGGTCGTTGAAGAAAAAAAAGAAAAAGGTGCACATGTTTATCCAATTACATGTGCTGAACTGCTAAGTGGGGAGAAATTTAATTGCCTTGAGGGAAGGTAAAATTGGGACACTCTGGACACCCGATCATGTCGATAATTTGAGGTGAAGAGTGGAAATTGACGAAGACCAATCTTGACGAATCTAAGCACTGGTAGTCTCGCCAAATATTGAGAAATCATGTATTAAACCAGTATATTCCAGATCACTTGTAAAGAAAAACCAGCTAGCAAATGATTGTATATACGGAAAGACAGTACGATGGATAGATATGGCCTAAGAAGTTCTGTCTAGGAGATTGGGTTTTAAGCGGGACCAGTGTGACCCCTCCAATCTTTCCTGGGAACTTGCTTAGTGGAAGGATTATCCATACGGTACTATTTTCGTATATATAGCGATTTGTAATGAAACAGATTGAAGACTAGCGAGGATGGCGGCACAAGGGAACAATTGAGTTACAGTATGATCAAGGATCTGATGAAATGGTGATTTCTCCAAAGAAGTTAGATTTGGTGACTGTGATTTCTCGAGGGGAGAATTGACGAAGACCCTGATAATGGAAGAGAAATACAACAGGGGATAAAGATTGGCACCCTATTTTGACTTGGACAGGTGTTATGACAGGATGAGTGCATGTCAAACATAAGCAAGGAATAGGGAGAAATCTGGAGAACAGAAATTGCACAAGGGCACACGGAGATTGTGCAGGAGTACCGTAGGATCCAATAAGGTATCTGTAATGAGACAGAGAGTGCAAGGAGAAGAAGTGTTCCCAGATGAAGCTCGGAGCGAGACTGCTAAAGTTTGTACAACAGAAGTCTCTTATGCTCTTAATGAAGACAACAGCGAAGACCTTTCCAATGCATGCAAGGATGGAAAGAGAGTTGTTGCAGAGGCACCTAATTGAGGGGTGCAACCTCTGTGATAAAAGGCAACTGTCTATGATGAAAGACGAAGACACCAAAGAGAGTTGGTGTAGGTGGAGCTGTCGAGCGAAAGGCACAAAAGCTCCAAATATAGAAATCGAGGTGGAGGATTGCGAGGAGTATACCGCAAATTTCTCTTTCTATGTAGTCAGTGGCAATAGTCTCTCCCATAAGTGCACATGGTGGTAGAGACTTTTGGATCCACTTTGAAGCATCTCGGTGAAGGAGGATGCAACCACCTATGAAAGGTGAAGACACCTTAGATGGAAGGTGTGTGTGGGCCACGATATGAGCCCGGTTCAGAACAACCCAGAGCCAATGTGATGGCTAGATATGAGTGGACAAGTGTATAGCCAATGAAGTGGCTATGATGAGTATGGAGACAAATGCAGGATTGACTTTCATGGATATTGCCCCCATGCTAAAGATCAATGAGCTAGAAAACATTTGCCTTGGACAATAAGTGGATGACTTGTGGAACATTAAGACGCGGCTGCTATGAAGGAGCAGAGGGCATGCGCAGGTTCCGGGAACGAGTTGACTCTTGTCAAGGTAGTGAGCTCGGTAATGGCATTGTAATACTCAGAGTATGAAGACAAATATGGATCAACCTTTAATGGGCTGCCCCATGGTTAAAGGTGGAGAGCTACCTGGACTCTTACGACTACGCGCGCGAGCCTCATGGAGACGTAAGGCGTGGGTCCTAGGGTGGAACAGAGGGCGAGCACAACTCCTGGATAAGTAGACTCTTGGAAGAGTGGTAAGCTTGTGATCATATTGAAATACTCAATGACTGTCACACTTGGAAATATTCTTTTGAGGGGTGTTGTAAGCCTTGGTGTAAGGCTTGAAAAATCATTCGGACCGAGCATGGTTGATACGCTCGAAGGGAATGTTGTGTTGAAGACACTCTCGAATGGTAAGCTTGGAAGACCTGTAGAATGCAAGCTTGTGCTGAACAAGCAAGAGGACAATTGCCCACACAAATGGCAAAGGGGGTGATTGTTAGGTATATTGCCATTTGTGGCAATATCCTACCATTGTTGAAAATGGTAGAGTTACCAACCCACCATTTTGTTGAAAATGGTAAATTGCCTAAGTTTGGTGGCCAACCTTTGACTATGAAGAAAATTTGGTGGCCAACCATTTAAGATTGTCTCCTCACTCTTGCTATAAATAGAGGAGCTTCTTAGAGCTAAAAATGAGAGAGAGAGAAACACAAGAGCCAATGTGTTGTGGAGAGTGAGGAGAAACACAAGTGAATGTGTTGTGTAGAGAGAGCTAGAGAGAGTTGATGAGTTGAGTAGAGTGGATGTAATCCTCCTCCTCTATATGTATGTATTGTAACCCTTTCTCTATCTCTAATATAATGTCTCTCTCCGTGGATGTAGGCGGTTTTGCCGAACCACGTTAAATATTGTGTCGAGTGTGCTTAAGCCTCCTATGAGCAAGTATCAGTACACCCCGGTCCGCGCATGGGAAAGCCGAATTTCCCAACATCAGGAACATCTTCGTAACTATCGATTGAAACAACCGTGGCATTTTTCTGCATACACAAGCAACTACTAAGGAAGCATCTTCTTGAATAAACATATTTCATTATCTGCGTTAATTTCTCGGCGTGTCAGTTTTCTTTCCATGTTAAAGACCAAAGAAGGCTCACCCTGGGTGGATCACATTCACCAACACTAGCATGGTAGGGATAATCATCTTCAGTGTGAATGCCGCCATTGTTGATTATGAACTTATAAGCTTTGTCCGTCCTACCACCATGACAACCGTTATTACACTCATCACAATCCACCAACTCCTGCTCAGACAAAGCAATCAAATCGCCAGTGACGATCTTGTTAATCCCTTCCACAGTAGCAATCGTTGAGAACGCCCAGCAACTACCTTTACATCAAAAGAAACGTCAGTAATTTATCTTTTCATGGTATATACAATATCAAAACATTTCAAGACTCAGTTTGATGCCACCAAGTTTATCTACTAGCATATCAATGCACATATCTTTAATCTAATAACAAAATTCGATTCTTTGCCTAATAGTAATTCGCTCCTATTTTGCTTTTCTGGATTAATCAGTGAGTAAAATGTATCATTCACAATTGGCTAGCAGTTTTCTATTTTGCTGGAATCAGTGGATCCAAAAATTATCGATAAATGCCGCAATCATGACTATTGGTCTGGAGCCTTCTCACTTGTGACGAAACCGAAACTAAATTCAACACACTGCCACCCTAGACCAAAACTATGAAAATAACTCATGGGTCCGTGTTTTGTGAGATGAAGATGTACAGTTCCCGGAATACTGAATAATTCCTCAGGTAATGCGATATAACAGTCAGTCGAAAAACATGATGAAAACTCCAAGCGCAAGGAACCAATTTCCTAAGTATTGCTTCAAATCTATAGGCCAAAGTGTCCAGAGATCCCTAAAACCAAGAAAAATATTCAAATATTAGTAACTTCGATGATCAAGTTTCCGTTTTAATCATCCACATCCAGATCGATTATATATGTTTACATAGTGAGTTGGGTAAGTGAATTTATTCCCTCGATCTCCTCTTAAATGCTCTCATATATATATATATATATATATAGAGAGAGAGAGAGAGAGAGAGAGAGAGTTGACCAACAAAGACAATCAGAGGTTCATCAAAATATTTGGAACATAATTAGATCATTCTAGGGAGATCAAAAACAAATAACTTGTTAATTTAAAATTGATTCGATGGAAGAAAAAGGTTGACCAAAATTTTTAACCCACTAGTTTTAACTTTAATCATCCTTTTCTTTTATGATTTACTATAATTTCTTATGGGCCTCTCAATCCTTAATAAGAATTAAGAGGAGCAGGTCTAAGAGCATCTGCAGCCGGGATGCTATTCTCGCATGCAAAAATAAAATTATATATATATATATATATATATATATATATATTTGAAAATAATATAATTATATTAAAAATATTTATTTTTATTTACAAATACATTAACAAGAGAGTAAAAATTATATATAAAATTAATAATTACGGTCGTTGGATGGTTTTTTAAAAATTGTTTAATTATATAACTTACTCCTATTAATCATATAATCAATGTAATATATATTTATTAGAAAATAATATAATTATATCAAAAATATTTATTTTTATTTACAAATACCTTAACAAGAGAGTAAAAATTTATATATAAAATTAATAATTACGGTCTTTGGATGGTTTTTAAAAAATTGTTTAATTATATAACTTACTCCTATTAATCATATAATCAATGTAATATATATTTATTAGAAAATAATATAATTATATCAAAAATATTTATTTTTATTTACAAATACCTTAACAAGAAATATATATAATTAATAATTATATTGTTGAAGGGTTTTTAAAAATGATTATTTAATTATATAACTTATTTCTATTAATTGTATGATTAAACTACATATAAAATAATTATACTATATTTAAAATAATACAAAAATAAATGGTTTTTACCACTCGAGCACACATCAACAAAAATGTCATTTTTACACTATTCAAAGTGTCATTTTGGAGATTTGCCTCTCCAAAATGGCACTCCCACTGGAGACGCCGTAAATACTTGCTTAAGTGGAAATAGATTTATGTTCTTAAGAAAAATAATTAATTAAGTAAAGTTTTTGGAAGTTAAGAGAAAGTTACCACAGCTTCCTGATCTTTGACCTCAACGACAGCACCTTCGGCAGTCCAGTTAACGTAATCCGGCAAAGAGTCATCAACACGTGGAGCATACCGATCACTTGTCTTAGACAACCTCTTCTTATGACCAGTTCGAGTACCCATGTACATAGAACGGTACTCCTCGTTGGTAAGATCAGCAAACCGGTTCAACCCGACAGTGTAGGTCCGGTTCTCTGAATTATGCTGATCAATAAACATGAGATTATCCTTAAAAACCTCAAATCTCTTTTCTTTCTCTCCTACAGCGTTGTAGTTCTTTCCATGCTTTACAAGCCACTCCTCGTACATGGCCATAACCTCAGCATCAGTTCTCCAGCTTGATTTGGTACCGTGAGTTTGGTCATAGGAAACGATTGACATGTCGAAGGATGATGATAGAGTAAAGACTACAAACAATAGCACCAACATGAGCGTTGATGATCTAATCAACCCCATCTCTGATTTTTTTCTTCCTACTTTTGAGAAAGGATTGGAGAGGAAGATTGGATGTGTCAATGGAGGGGTGAGGATGCCGGGTTTATAAAGAAAAATGGATGAGATACTAGGGTTAAATGCAATGAAAGTGAGTGATTAAATTTAAGGGAAAATAATTAAGCCTTGAGTTGATATGGTAATTGAATATTAGAAAATTTGGAAAATGAAAATTGTGGTAGATGGCAAGTGAGAACAGAAAAGCTAGTGTACAGGCGGATGAGATTTGATTGGTCATGAATCTGGACGTGGGACCAACCCGTGAATATCGGAACTCGCTGTAATGAGGAATGATTGATTTTCACGTGCAGATTTTTGTTGGGTAAACTGGTCACCCGTCATGGATTTAAGCATAGCTGTAAAATCTTATTGACCTGGAAATTTTACAATTTAGAGCTTGATGCGGGATAAGATAATAGTCTAGAAAAACTTTATTGATTCATCTTAATTTTTAATAATAAAATTCATCTGATTAAATTTAATTATATTAATATTAAATTAAAAAAATATTGTGTTGATAATAATAGTTAATATAAATTTACCTCTTAATAATCCACGAATTAACTTAACAATTCATGAATTAATAGTTTTGTGGTTGTGATTGAAATATTTAAAAATAATTATAAATTATATTTCTTTATTAATCAAAATTTTAAGAGTAAAACTTCAATGAAATATATTGATTTATTATATAAATATTGATTAATTAAATACTTTTATTGTAAATGTAAAGCGTGTTCAAACACTCTATATGAATTGCCTGTTTCTAAAAATCTAATGGAGAATGAGGGATAAAATAATTTTTAAAATATTTTTATACAAAAACATTTTTGAAATATTTTTATATTAAAATAATAATTTTTATATTAGTATATCAAAATAATATACGTTGGTTTCTTCTCCTTAAAAGAACCTGGTCATTGTTTTTGTTTCGGAAACATGAAGAGAGTTTTTGTTGGTGTGAGAAAAGATAAAGAACCACCACCTTCAATTCAAGATTCATCGAAACGGTAACTTTTTTGTTGAATTCTCTGTTTATGTATTTTCAAGAAAGTTTGAACTTGGATTATGGTTTTAGGTTTTTGTTAGATTTCTGACATGGGTTTCTAATTTGTTGATATAAAATGTTAGATTAATAAGAGAGGTGATGGTGTAGATGAGAAGATATGCAGAACTTTTTTATTAAAATAACTGGGTTTCGTTTGTTTTTTACTCTGGACTTGATGATGGTGACTGGTTTGTGATCATAACTTTGAAAGAAACTCTGAGGTTTTCAGATTGTTTTCTGAATTTGAGTTTCAAAGAATTCCAATAATATATCTATATTATTTTGTTTTTTGGCTTTGTGTTCAGAGAAGCTACAAATAGCATACGAAGGGGGAGGGGGGAGAAGTCGTTTTGGCAAGACACACCGTTAGAGCTGAAAAATTTGATGAAAAATATACTTTTGGGCTTTTGACTTGTCTAATGGCTCGTCGGTTGGACTTGCTCCAAGTAATTAGTCTTTAATGTTACAATTAATGAAGGCTTTTATTTAGCTATATCTCGCGGATAATCTTTAGATGATATACTGAGTTTTTGTTCTGTATTTATTTATTGATCCGAGCATTCCAACTCCTTCAATTTACAATAACAACATATCAATAATCAAGAAATATACATGTTTGTATATCAACATGATTAGTTGTCTTTCAAAAATAATAAAAAATATTTTTTTGTTTTTATATCGATTTGATATTCTAATATTAAAAATTAATCTTAAAAGTTGAATAGACTTATAAATAAAAAGATATTTTTAAATATATCTTCAATCATGGTCTACTTTTATAAATCCATAGATTCCTTGGATCTCTTGATGGTTTTAATTAAGAAAGGACGAAAAGATAGAGCATGTGGAAAACATTGCTACAGATGTTTTTCCCATGGTTTTTATATTATAAGTAATATTCAATCGTTGCAGCATAAATTGAATGTGAAAAGATATATTTTATGTGGCTCCATGGCCTTAACCATGCCAAGGGATCCATTATACTCTATCTTATCTTTTCCTTATCCTCGCTAAGCGTCATGCAAACATTAGATGAGATACGACAAGGGCAATCAACAAACAAATTCAATCTAGTTTAAATCGATATAAATTTATCTGCTTAATAAGTTTCAATGAAATAACCAACATGAAATTATCATCATCATTAAAAAGCAAGAAAATAATCATCATCATTAAAAACTTAATCGTATTTTTAAGTAAAATGGAAAAATTAAAATATAAAAGCACAAATACAAAAAATAAAATGGAAAAATTAAAACATTGCTACTGAGTGTTTTTCCCACGTCTTTTATATTACAGGTAATATTAAATCATTGCAGACAAATTGAATGTGACAGGTTATATTACAAAAATCGTGGATGGGCCATGTCCATAGATTCCTTGGATCTCTTGATGGTTTTAATTAAGAAAGGACGAAAAAGATAGAGCATGTGGAAAACATTGCTACGATGTTTTTCCCATGGTTTTTATATTATAAGTAATATTCAATCGTTGCACACAAATTGAAAGTGACAGGATATATTAGAAAAATCATGGATGGGCCATGTCCATAGATTCCTAGAATCTCTTGATGGTTTTAACTAAGAAAGGACAAAAGATAAAGCATGGGGAAAACATTGCTACAGATGTTTTTCCACGCCTTCTATATTATAAGTAATATTCAATTATTGCGGACAAATTGATCTGTGACAGGATATATTTTATGTGGCTCCATGGCCTTCACCATGCGAAAGGATCCATTATACTCTATCTTATCCTTTCCTTATCCTCGCCAAGCATCATGCAAACCCTAGATGAGATACGACAAGGGCAATCAACAAACAAATTCAATCTAGTTTAAATCGATATAAATTTATCTGTTTAAGAAGTTTTAATGTAATAACCAACATAAAATTATCATCATCATTAAAAACAATTAATTGTATTTTTAAGTAAAATAAAAATCTGTCAAGAGTGGACTTAAACCCTGAACCTCTCGAACGGAATTTTTATCTCCCGCCTCATAAACCCGCTCGGCCACCTCAAAATTCGTTCATCTTTCTCGAAAATATATATTAAATCTAATTTTAACATGGATTCGCTAAAAATAAATGTGTTGAGAGTGGGATTCGAACCCATGCCCTTAAGGGGACCTTAATCTGACGCTATTTAGACCATCTCGGCTACCTTAACAACCATTTGTCTTTCACAAAAATATATATTAATAGTAGGTGTTACTGTGGATTAGCATAGTAAAACCGGGACGTGTTTTATTGTATATATATATATATATATATATATGTATATGTATATATATCACGGCACAAGAAAAACACTCGTAGATTGCTACAATATTTTTTGGACTGGAAAATAATAAAACAATATAATGTAAACGATATAAATTAAAATTTCAGAATGATAAGTACAAAAATAAAATGAAAAAATAAAAACAAAATCTAAACACACAAATACATAAAATATGGATCATTTTTGTCTAAAAGAACAAAAACACCAAAAGAATATATATATCATGGCGCAGGAAAATATCATACATTGCTATAGTGTTTTTTGGGACTAGAAAATAAAAAATTAAAAATAAAATACAATGTAACCGACATAAATTAAAATTTAAAAATGATAAGTACAAAAATAAAATGAAAAAATTAAAATTAAAATCTAAAAGCACAAATATATAATACTGGATAATTTTTGTGCAAAAAAATACAATATATATACATGGGGAAAGCATTGCTACAGATGTTTTTCCCAAGTCTTTTATACTATAAGTAATATTCAATCATTGCAGACAAATTGAATGTGACAAGCATATATTACAAAAATTGTGGATGGGCCATGTCCAGAGATTCCTATGATCTCTTGATGGTTTTAATTAAGAAAGGACGAAAAGATAAAGCATGTGGAAAACATTGCTACAGATGTCTTCCCATGCTTTTTATATTATAAGTAATATTCAATAGTTGCACACAAATTGAAAGTGACAGGATATATTTTATGTGGCTCCATGGCCTTAACCATGCCAAGGGATCCATTATATTGTATCTTATCCTTTCCTTATCATCGCTAAGCGTCATGCAAACCCTAGATGCGATACGACAAGGGCAATCAAGAAACAAATTCAATCTAGTTTAAATCGATATAAATTTATCTTTTAATAAGTTTTAATAAAATAACCAACATAAAATTATCATAATCATTAAAAAAGCAAGAAAATTATCATAATCATTAAAAAAATTAATCATATTTTTAAGTAAAATAGAAATCTGTCAAAGAGTGGACTTGAACCCATAACCTCTCAAACAAAATTTTTGTCTCCCGCCTCATGAACCCGCTCGGTCACCTCAACATTCGTTCATCTTTCTCAAAAATATATATTAAATCTAATTTTAATGTGGATTCGCTAAAAAAAATGTGTCGAGAGTGAAATTCAAACCCATGCCCTCAGAAGGGACCTTAATCTGACGCTTTTTAGACCATCTCGGCTACCTCAACAACCGTTTATCTTTCACGAAAATATATATTAATAGTAGGTGTTACTATGGATTAGTACAGTAAAACCAGAACGTGTTTTATTGCATTGTTATATATATATATCATGGCGCAAGAAAATACTGTAGATTGCTACTGATGCTTTTGGGACCATAAAATAATAAACCAAAATTTAACAATAAAATACAATGTAACCAATATAAATTATAATTTCAGAATGATAAATACAAAAAAGTAAAATGAAAAAAAGACAAATACATAAAATATGGATCATTTTTGTCTAAAAGAACAAAAACACCAAAACAATATCTATCTATCTATCTATCTATCTATATATATATATATATCATGTAAGTAGGAAAAATAGTGTAGATTGCTACAATGTTTTCTCATGATCGGAAAATAAAAAATTAAAAATAAAATACAATATAACCAATATAAATTAAAATTTAAAAGCGATAAGTACAAAAATAAAATGGAAAAAATTAAAATCTAAAAGCACAAATACATAAAATATGGATAATTTTTGTGCAAATCTATATATATTGGCATGGGAAAACATTGCTACGATGTTTTTCCCACGTCTTTTATATTATAAGTAATATCCAATCGTTGCACACAAATTGAATGTGACAGGATATATTTTATGTGGCTCCATGGGCTTAACCATGCCAAGGGATCCATTATACTGTATCTTATCCTTTCCTTATCATCGCTAAGCGTCATGCAAACCCTAGATGAGATACGACAACGACAATCAAGAAACAAATTCAATCTAGTTTAGATCGATATAAATTTATCTGTTTAATAAGTTTTAACAAAATAACCAACATAAAAATATCATCATCATTAAAAAGCAAGAAAATAATCATCATCATTAAAAAAATTAATCGTATTTTTCAGTAAAATAGAAATCGCCAAGAGTGGGACTTGAACCCGCAATCTCTCAAACAAAATTTTTGTCTCCCGCCTCATAAACCCGTTCACCCACCTCAACATTTGTTCATCTTTCTCAAAATATATATTAAAACTAATTTTAATGTGGATTCAGCTAAAAGAAATGTGTTGAGAGTGGGATTCAAACACATTCCTCGAAGGGACCTTAATCTGACGCTCTTTAGACAATTTTGGCTACCTCAATAACTGTTTGTCTTTCACGAAAATACATATTAATTGTAGGTAATTTTCTCATAAATCCATAGCTTCCAAATATGTTTCCATACTCACTGCCCAAAGTTGGTAATTTTCTCCATTGAAGATTGGAGATGAGATATGAGAGAATTTTGTTTCGAATCCATCACAGACCCTTTAAGAAAAGTGCTCTGATACCAATTGAAAGTAAATGTGCAGATAGGTTAAAACAGAGAGGCAGAAGGATAAGAGAGTTCGATCTCTACAGTGAATGTTTTATTACTGTAGATGAACACCGGAAAAACTGGAAGATGAAGAAGATAATTGCATTATTTTACTGCAATCCATTACACTGATTTGTAGAAGGGAAATAAACATAAATACTGAAATTAAGCAACATAGCTGCCACCTTTAACTAACAATTCGCAACTACTAACTAATCACCCAAGGACTTGTTCAATCCTTTATTCTAGCAGAAAACATAACAACACTTAATCTGAAATGGTCTTCATGTCACGTCAGCAACTTAGGGAAATATTTTCAACATTATCACACACAGATGGAGATTTTACTGGAGATGGAGGAGATGGACCGGATTGGGGAGGGTTTGGCCTTTCTTGATAGGGTAAGAGGGTCTGATTGCAATTCCACATTTTCCTTCTGGGCTGGCAATGTTTCTCTCCATTCTCATATAGCCTTCTTCCCCAGCTCTTGCCCCATGAGTTCCTCACAATCCAGTAGTCTATACCATTTTCAGTTCCGTAACCCACGACGGCAACAGAATGGTGCAGAGACGTCCCGCATTCTCCAGTAAATATGCCCTGGAAGGGAAGGAAATAAGATGCAGTCAATTAAGATCAGTTCTTGTAGCCATTGCTCAATCGAACTGAATGTTTGGTTCTTCTACAAAGTTCTACTGTGCTTTAAGATATCAAAACCATCATCAGTTCTTGCACTTAGTATAGCATGGCAGGGAGAATTTTTACCGACTCATATGACTTGAAACTATCGCCACTAGCATCAATTGAAACACTAACTGGCTGATTTGCCACTGCCTTTGTCAATGCTGCCTCATTATTTTCAGGAACATCTTCGTAACTATCGATTGAAACAACCGTGGCATTTTTCTGCATACACAAGCAACTACTAAGGAAGCATCTTCTTGAATAAACATATTTCATTATCTGCGTTAATTTCTCGGCGTGTCAGTTTTCTTTCCATGTTAAAGACCAAAGAAGGCTCACCCTGGGTGGATCACATTCACCAACACTAGCATGGTAGGGATAATCATCTTCAGTGTGAATGCCGCCATTGTTGATTATGAACTTATAAGCTTTGTCCGTCCTACCACCATGACAACCGTTATTACACTCATCACAATCCACCAACTCCTGCTCAGACAAAGCAATCAAATCGCCAGTGACGATCTTGTTAATCCCTTCCACAGTAGCAATCGTTGAGAACGCCCAGCAACTACCTTTACATCAAAAGAAACGTCAGTAATTTATCTTTTCATGGTATATACAATATCAAAACATTTCAAGACTCAGTTTGATGCCACCAAGTTTATCTACTAGCATATCAATGCACATATCTTTAATCTAATAACAAAATTCGATTCTTTGCCTAATAGTAATTCGCTCCTATTTTGCTTTTCTGGATTAATCAGTGAGTAAAATGTATCATTCACAATTGGCTAGCAGTTTTCTATTTTGCTGGAATCAGTGGATCCAAAAATTATCGATAAATGCCGCAATCATGACTATTGGTCTGGAGCCTTCTCACTTGTGACGAAACCGAAACTAAATTCAACACACTGCCACCCTAGACCAAAACTATGAAAATAACTCATGGGTCCGTGTTTTGTGAGATGAAGATGTACAGTTCCCGGAATACTGAATAATTCCTCAGGTAATGCGATATAACAGTCAGTCGAAAAACATGATGAAAACTCCAAGCGCAAGGAACCAATTTCCTAAGTATTGCTTCAAATCTATAGGCCAAAGTGTCCAGAGATCCCTAAAACCAAGAAAAATATTCAAATATTAGTAACTTCGATGATCAAGTTTCCGTTTTAATCATCCACATCCAGATCGATTATATATGTTTACATAGTGAGTTGGGTAAGTGAATTTATTCCCTCGATCTCCTCTTAAATGCTCTCATATATATATATATATATATATATATATATAGAGAGAGAGAGAGAGAGAGAGAGTTGACCAACAAAGACAATCAGAGGTTCATCAAAATATTTGGAACATAATTAGATCATTCTAGGGAGATCAAAAACAAATAACTTGTTAATTTAAAATTGATTCGATGGAAGAAAAAGGTTGACCAAAATTTTTAACCCACTAGTTTTAACTTTAATCATCCTTTTCTTTTATGATTTACTATAATTTCTTATGGGCCTCTCCAATCCTTAATAAGAATTAAGAGGGAGCAGGTCTAAGAGCATCTGCAGCCGGGATGCTATTCTCGCATGCAAAAATAAAATTATATATATATATATATATATATATATATTAGAAAGTAATATAATTATATTAAAATATTTATTTTTATTTACAAATACCTTAACAAGAGAGTAAAAATTATATATAAAATTAATAATTACGGTGTCTGGATGGTTTTTTAAAAATTGTTTAATTATATAACTTACTCCTATTAATCATATAATCAATGTAATATATATTTATTAGAAAATAATATAATTATATCAAAAATATTTATTTTTATTTACAAATACCTTAACAAGAGAGTAAAAATTTATATATAAAATTAATAATTACGGTGCTTGGATGGTTTTTTAAAAAATTGTTTAATTATATAACTTACTCCTATTAATCATATAATCAATGTAATATATATATATTAGAAAATAAGATAATTAAATCAAAAATATTTATTTTTATTTACAAATACCTTAACAAGAAATATATATAATTATTAATTATATTGTTGGAGGGATTTTAAAAACAATTATTTAATTATATAATTTACTCTTAATAATTATATAATTAATTGCATGATTAAACTACATACAAAATAATTATACTATATTTAAAATAATATAAAAATAAATAGCTCTTTAAAATGATTTTTACCACTGGAGCACACATCAACAAAAATGTCATTTTTACATTATTCAAAGTGTCATTTTAAAGATTTGACTCTCCAAAATGGCACTCCCGCTGAGACGCCAGTAAATACTTGCTTAAGTGGAAATAGATTTATGTTCTTAAGAAAAATAATTAATTAAGTAAAGTTTTTGGAAGTTAAGAGAAAGTTACCACAGCTTCCTGATCTTTGACCTCAACGACAGCACCTTCGGCAGTCCAGTTAACGTAATCCGGCAAAGAGTCATCAACACGTGGAGCATACCGATCACTTGTCTTAGACAACCTCTTCTTATGACCAGTTCGAGTACCCATGTACATAGAACGGTACTCCTCGTTGGTAAGATCAGCAAACCGGTTCAACCCGACAGTGTAGGTCCGGTTCTCTGAATTATGCTGATCAATAAACATGAGATTATCCTTAAAACCTCAAATCTCTTTTCTTTCTCTCCTACAGCGTTGTAGTTCTTTCCATGCTTTACAAGCCACTCCTCGTACATGGCCATAACCTCAGCATCAGTTCTCCAGCTTGATTTGGTACCGTGAGTTTGGTCATAGGAAACGATTGACATGTCGAAGGATGATGATAGAGTAAAGACTACAAACAATAGCACCAACATGAGCGTTGATGATCTAATCAACCCCATCTCTGATTTTTTTCTTCCTACTTTTGAGAAAGGATTGGAGAGGAAGATTGGATGTGTCAATGGAGGGGTGAGGATGCCGGGTTTATAAAGAAAAATGGATGAGATACTAGGGTTAAATGCAATGAAAGTGAGTGATTAAATTTAAGGGAAAATAATTAAGCCTTGAGTTGATATGGTAATTGAATATTAGAAAATTTGGAAAATGAAAATTGTGGTAGATGGCAAGTGAGAACAGAAAAGCTAGTGTACAGAGCGGATGAGATTTGATTGGTCATGAATCGGACGTGGGACCAACCCGTGAATATCGGAACTCGCTGTAATGAGGAATGATTGATTTTCACGTGCGATTTTTGTTGGGTAAACTGGTCACCCGTCATGGATTTAAGCATAGCTGTAAAATCTTATTGACCTCGAAATTTTACAATTTAGAGCTTGATGCGGGATAAGATAATAGTCTAGAAAAACTTTATTGATTCATCTTAATTTTTAATAATAAAATTGATCTGATTAAATTTAATTATATTAATATTAAATTAAAAAATTATTGTGTTAATAATAATAGTTAATCTAAATTTACCTCTTAATAATCCACGAATTAATTTAACAATTCATGAATTAATAGTTTTGTGGTTGTGATTTAAAATATTTAAAAATAATTATAAATTATATATTTTTTATTAATCAAAATTTTAAGAGTAAAACTTAAATGAAATATATTGATTTATTATATAAATATTGATTAATTAAACACTTTTATTGTAGATGTAAAACTGTGTTCAAACACTCTATATCAATTGCCTATCTCTAAAAATCTAATTGAGAATGTGGTATAAAATAATTTTTAAAATATTTTTATACAAAAACATTTTTGAAATATTTTTATATTAAAATAATAATTTTTATATTAGTATATCAAAATAATATACGTTGGTTTCTTCTCCTTAAAAGAACTCTGGTCATTGTTTTTGTTTCGGAAACATGAAGAGAGTTTTTGTTGGTGTGAGAAAAGATAAAGAACCACCACCTTCAATTCAAGATTCATCGAAGCGGTAACTTTTTTGTTGAATTCTCTGTTTATGTATTTTCAAGAAAGTTTGAACTTGGATTATGGTTTTAGGTTTTGTTAGATTTACGACATGGGTTTCTAATTTGTTGATATGAAATGCAAGATTAACAAGAGAGGTGATGGTGTAGATGAGAAGATCAAGAAGCTTGATGCGGAACTTTTTATTTAAATAACTAGGTTTCGTTTGTTTTTACTCTGGACTTGATGATGGTGACTGGATTGTGATCATAACTTTGAAAGAAACTCGAGGTTTTCATATTGTTTTCTGAATTTGAGCTTCAAAGAATTCCAACAATATATCTATATTATTTGATTTTTGGCTTTGTGTTCAGAGATGCTACAACTAGCATACGAGGGAGGGAGAAGTCGTTTTGGCAGACACACCGTTAGAGCTGAAAAATTTGATGAAAAATATACTTTTGGGCTTTTGACTTGTCTAATGGCTCGTCGGTTGGACTTGCTCCAAGTAATTAGTCTTTAATGTTACAATTAATGAAGGCTTTTATTTAGCTATATCCGGCAGATAATCTTTAGATGATATACGAGTTTTTGTTACTGTATTTATTTATTGATCCGAGCATTCCAACTCCTTCAATTTACAATAACAACATATCAATAATCAAGAAATATACATGTTTGTATATCAACATGATTAGTTGTCTTTCAAAAATAATAAAAAATATTTTTTTGTTTTTATATCGATTTGATATTCTAATATTAAAAATTAATCTTAAAAAGTTGAATAGACTTATAAATAAAAAGATATTTTTAAATATATCTTCAATCATGGTCTACTTTTATAAATCCATAGATTCCTTGGATCTCTTGATGGTTTTAATTAAGAAAGGACGTAAAAGATAGAGCATGTGGAAAACATTGCTACAGATGTTTTTCCCATGGTTTTTATATTATAAGTAATATTCAATCGTTGCGCACAAATTGAATGTGAAAAGATATATTTTATGTGGCTCCATGGCCTTAACCATGCCAAGGGATCCATTATACTCTATCTTATCTTTTCCTTATCCTCGCTAAGCGTCATGCAAACATTAGATGAGATACGACAAGGGCAATCAACAAACAAATTCAATCTAGTTTAAATCGATATAAATTTATACTGTTTAATAAGTTTCAATGAAATAACCAACATGAAATTATCATCATCATTAAAAAGCAAGAAAATAATCATCATCATTAAAAACTTAATCGTATTTTTAAGTAAAACGGAAAAATTAAAATATAAAAGCACAAATACAAAAAATAAAATGGAAAAATTAAAACATTGCTACAGATGTTTTTCCCACGTCTTTTATATTACAGGTAATATTAAATCATTGCGAGACAAATTGAATGTGACAGGTTATATTACAAAAATCGTGGATGGGCCATGTCCATAGATTCCTTGGATCTCTTGATGGTTTTAATTAAGAAAGGACGAAAAAGATAGAGCATGTGGAAAACATTGCTACGAGTGTTTTTCCCATGGTTTTTATATTATAAGTAATATTCAATCGTTGCACACAAATTGAAAGTGACAGGATATATTAGAAAAATCATGGATGGGCCATGTCCATAGATTCCTAGAATCTCTTGATGGTTTTAACTAAGAAAGGACAAAAAGATAAAGCATGGGGAAAACATTGCTACGAGTGTTTTTCCACGCTTCTATATTATAAGTAATATTCAATTATTACGGACAAATTGACTGTGACAGGATATATTTTATGTGGCTCCATGGCCTTCACCATGCGAAAGGATCCATTATACTCTATCTTATCCTTTCCTTATCCTCGCCAAGCATCATGCAAACCCTAGATGAGATACGACAAGGGCAATCAACAAACAAATTCAATCTAGTTTAAATCGATATAAATTTATCTGCTTAAGAAGTTTTAATGTAATAACCAACATAAAATTATCATCATCATTAAAAACAATTAATTGTATTTTTAAGTAAAATAAAAATCTGTGAAGAGTGGGACTTGAACCCACAACGCCTCGAACGAAATTTGTCTCCCGCCTCATAAACCCCTCGCCACCTCAACATTCGTTCATCTTTCTCAAAATATATATTAAATCTAATTTTAATGTGGATTCGCTAAAAATAAATGTGTTGAGAGTGGGATTCAACACATGCCATCGAAGGGACCTTAATCGACGCTCTTTAGACCATCTCGGCTACCTCAACAACCATTTGTCTTTCACATAAATATATATTAATAGTAGGTGTTAATGTCGATTAGCACAATAAAACCGGACGTGTTTTAGTGTATGTTATATATATATATATATATATGTATATGTATATATATCACGGCACAAGAAAAACATCATGAGATTGCTACAATATTTTTTGGACTGGAAAATAATAAAACAATATAATGTAAACGATATAAATTAAAATATCAAAATGATAAGTACTCAAAATACATGAAAAAATAAAAACAAAATCTAAACCCACAAATACACAAAATATGGATCATTTTTGTCTAAAAGAACAAAAACACCAAAAGAATATATATATCATGGCGCAGGAAAAACATTGTAGATTGCTACAGTGTTTTTTGGGACTGGAAAATAAAATAAAAAATAAAATACAATGTAACCGACATAAATTAAAATTTAAAAGCGATAAGTACAAAAATAAAATGAAAAAATTAAAATTAAAATCTAAAAGCACAAATATATAATACGGATAATTTTTGTGCAAAAAAATACAATATATATACATGGGGAAAGCATTGCTACAGATGTTTTTCCCAAGTCTTTTATACTATAAGTAATATTCAATCATTGCAGACAAATTGAATGTGACAGCATATATTACAAAAATTGTGGATGGGCCATGTCCAGAGATTCCTATGATCTCTTGATGGTTTTAATTAAGAAAGGACAAAAAGATAAAGCATGTGGAAAACATTGCTACAGTGTCTTCCCATGCTTTTTATATTATAAGTAATATTCAATAGTTGCACACAAATTGAAAGTGACAGGATATATTTTATGTGGCTCCATGGCCTTAACCATGCCAAGGGATCCATTATATTGTATCTTATCCTTTCCTTATCATCGCTAAGCGTCATGCAAACCCTAGATGCGATACGACAAGGGCAATCAAGAAACAAATTCAATCTAGTTTAAATCGATATAAATTTATCTTTTAATAAGTTTTAATAAAATAACCAACATAAAATTATCATCATCATTAAAAAGCAAGAAAATAATCATCATCATTAAAAAAGTAATCGTATTTTTCAATAAAATAGAAATCGCCAAGAGTGGGACTTGAACCCGCAACCTCTCGAACAAAATTTTTGTCTCCCGCCTCATAAACCCGCTCGCCCACCTCAACATTCGCTCATCTTTCTCAAAATATATATTAAATCTAATTTTAATGTGGATTCGGTAAAAGAAATGTGTTGAGAGTGGGATTCAAACACATGCCCTCGAAGGGGACCTCAATCTGACGCTCTTTAGATCATTTAGGCTACCTCAATAACTGCTTGTCTTTCACGAAAATACATATTAATAGTAGGTGTTAATGTGGATTAGCACAAGAAAACTGGACGTGTTTTATTGCATTGTTATATATATATATCATGGCGCAAGAAAATACTGTAGATTGCTACAGATGCTTTTGGGACCGCAAAATAATAAACCAAAATTTAACAATAAAATACAATGTAACCAATATAAATTATAATTTCAGAATGATAAATACAAAAAAGTAAAATGAAAAAAAGACAAATACATAAAATATGGATCATTTTTGTCTAAAAAGAACAAAAACACCAAAACAATATCTATCTATCTATCTATCTATCTATATATATATATATATCATGTCGTAGGAAAAATAGTGTAGATTGCTACAATGTTTTCTATGACCGGAAAATAAAAAATTAAAAATAAAATACAATATAACCAATATAAATTAAAATTTAAAAGCGATAAGTACAAAAATAAAATGGAAAAAATTAAAATCTAAAAGCACAAATACATAAAATATGGATAATTTTTGTGCAAATCTATATATATTGGCATGGGGAAAACATTGCTACAATGATTTTTCCCACGTCTTTTATATTATAAGTAATATCCAATCGTTGCACACAAATTGAATGTGACAGGATATATTTTATGTGGCTCCATGGGCTTAACCATGCCAAGGGATCCATTATACTGTATCTTATCCTTTCCTTATCATCGCCAAGCGTCATGCAAACCCTAGATGAGATACGACAACGACAATCAAGAAACAAATTCAATCTAGTTTAGATCGATATAAATTTATCTGTTTAATAAGTTTTAACAAAATAACCAACATAAAAATATCATCATCATTAAAAAGCAAGAAAATAATCATCATCATTAAAAAAATTAATCGTATTTTTCAAGTAAAATAGAAATCGCCAAGAGTGGGACTTGAACCCCCAATCTCTCAAACAAAATTTTTGTCTTCCGCCTCATAAACCCGCTCAACTACCTCATCATTTGTTCATCTTTCTCGAAAATATATATTAAATCTAATTTTAATGTGGATTCGCTAAAAAGCAATGTGCTGAGAGTGAGATTCAAACCCATGTTCTCGAAGAGGACCTTAATTTGACGCTCTTTAGACAATTTTGGCTACCTCAATAACTGTTTGTCTTTCACGAAAATACATATTAATTGTAGGTAATTTTCTCATAAATCCATAGCTTCCAAATATGTTTCCATACTCACTGCCCAAAGTTGGTAATTTTCTCCATTGAAGATTGGAGATGAGATATGAGAGAATTTTGTTTCGAATCCATCACAGACCCTTTAAGAAAAGTGCTCTGATACCAATTGAAAGTAAATGTGCAGATAGGTTAAAACAGAGAGGCAGAAGGATAAGAGAGTTCGATCTCTACAGTGAATGTTTTATTACTGTAGATGAACACCGGAAAAACTGGAAGATGAAGAAGATAATTGCATTATTTTACTGCAATCCATTACACTGATTTGTAGAAGGAAATAAACATAAATACTGAAATTAAGCAACATAGCTGCCACCTTTAACTAACAATTCGCAACTACTAACTAATCACCCAAGGACTTGTTCAATCCTTTATTCTAGCAGAAAACATAACAACACTTAATCTGAAATGGTCTTCATGTCACGTCAGCAACTTAGGGAAATATTTTCAACATTATCACACACAGATGGAGATTTTACTGGAGATGGAGGAGATGGACCGGATTGGGGAGGGTTTGGCCTTTCTTGATAGGGTAAGAGGGTCTGATTGCAATTCCACATTTTCCTTCTGGGCTGGCAATGTTTCTCTCCATTCTCATATAGCCTTCTTCCCCCAGCTCTTGCCCCATGAGTTCCTCACAATCCAGTAGTCTATACCATTTTCAGTTCCGTAACCCACGACGGCAACAGAATGGTGCAGAGACGTCCCGCATTCTCCAGTAAATATGCCCTGGAAGGAAGGAAATAAGATGCAGTCAATTAAGATCAGTTCTTGTAGCCATTGCTCAATCGAACTGAATGTTTGGTTCTTCTACAAAGTTCTACTGTGCTTTAAGATATCAAAACCATCATCAGTTCTTGCACTTAGTATAGCATGGCAGGGAGAATTTTTTACCGACTCATATGACTTGAAACTATCGCCACTAGCATCAATTGAAACACTAACTGGCTGATTTGCCACTGCCTTTGTCAATGCTGCCTCATTATTTTCAGGAACATCTTCGTAACTATCGATTGAAACAACCGTGGCATTTTTCTGCATACACAAGCAACTACTAAGGAAGCATCTTCTTGAATAAACATATTTCATTATCTGCGTTAATTTCTCGGCGTGTCAGTTTTCTTTCCATGTTAAAGACCAAAGAAGGCTCACCCTGGGTGGATCACATTCACCAACACTAGCATGGTAGGGATAATCATCTTCAGTGTGAATGCCGCCATTGTTGATTATGAACTTATAAGCTTTGTCCGTCCTACCACCATGACAACCGTTATTACACTCATCACAATCCACCAACTCCTGCTCAGACAAAGCAATCAAATCGCCAGTGACGATCTTGTTAATCCCTTCCACAGTAGCAATCGTTGAGAACGCCCAGCAACTACCTTTACATCAAAAGAAACGTCAGTAATTTATCTTTTCATGGTATATACAATATCAAAACATTTCAAGACTCAGTTTGATGCCACCAAGTTTATCTACTAGCATATCAATGCACATATCTTTAATCTAATAACAAAATTCGATTCTTTGCCTAATAGTAATTCGCTCCTATTTTGCTTTTCTGGATTAATCAGTGAGTAAAATGTATCATTCACAATTGGCTAGCAGTTTTCTATTTTGCTGGAATCAGTGGATCCAAAATTATCGATAAATGCCGCAATCATGACTATTGGTCTGGAGCCTTCTCACTTGTGACGAAACCGAAACTAAATTCAACACACTGCCACCCTAGACCAAAACTATGAAAATAACTCATGGGTCCGTGTTTTGTGAGATGAAGATGTACAGTTCCCGGAATACTGAATAATTCCTCAGGTAATGCGATATAACAGTCAGTCGAAAAACATGATGAAAACTCCAAGCGCAAGGAACCAATTTCCTAAGTATTGCTTCAAATCTATAGGCCAAAGTGTCCAGAGATCCCTAAAACCAAGAAAAATATTCAAATATTAGTAACTTCGATGATCAAGTTTCCGTTTTAATCATCCACATCCAGATCGATTATATATGTTTACATAGTGAGTTGGGTAAGTGAATTTATTCCCTCGATCTCCTCTTAAATGCTCTCATATATATATATATATATATATATATATATATAGAGAGAGAGAGAGAGAGAGAGAGTTGACCAACAAAGACAATCAGAGGTTCATCAAAATATTTGGAACATAATTAGATCATTCTAGGGAGATCAAAAACAAATAACTTGTTAATTTAAAATTGATTCGATGGAAGAAAAAGGTTGACCAAAATTTTTAACCCACTAGTTTTAACTTTAATCATCCTTTTCTTTTATGATTTACTATAATTTCTTATGGGCCTCTCAATCCTTAATAAGAATTAAGAGGAGCAGGTCTAAGAGCATCTGCAGCCGGGATGCTATTCTCATGCAAAATGCAATTATATATATATATATATATAAAGTAATATAATTATATTAAAATATTTATTTTATTTACAAATACTTAATAAGAGTAAAATTATATATAATTAATAATTACTTGGATGGTTTTAAAATTGTTTAATTATACAACATACCTATTAATCATATGATCAATGTAATATAATTTATTGAAAATAATATAATTATATCAAAATATTTATTTTATTTACAAATACCTTAACAGGAGTAAGGTTTATATATAAAATAATTACTTTGGATGGTTTTAAAATTGTTTAATTATATAACTTACTCCTATTAATCATATAATCAATGTAATATATATTTATTAGAAAATAATATAATTATATCAAAAATATTTATTTTTATTTACAAATACCTTAACAAGAAATATATATAATTATTAATTATATTGTTGGAGGGTTTTTAAAAGCAATTATTTAATTATATAGTTTACTCTTATTAATTGTATAATTAATTGTATGATTAAACTACATATAAAATAATTATACTATATTTAAAATAATACAAAAATAAATGGTTTTTACCACTCGAGCACACATCAACAAAAATGTCATTTTTACACTATTCAAAGTGTCATTTTGGAGATTTGCCTCTCCAAAATGGCACTCCCACTGAGACGCCGTAAATACTTGCTTAAGTGGAAATAGATTTATGTTCTTAAGAAAAATAATTAATTAAGTAAAGTTTTTGGAAGTTAAGAGAAAGTTACCACAGCTTCCTGATCTTTGACCTCAACGACAGCACCTTCGGCAGTCCAGTTAACGTAATCCGGCAAAGAGTCATCAACACGTGGAGCATACCGATCACTTGTCTTAGACAACCTCTTCTTATGACCAGTTCGAGTACCCATGTACATAGAACGGTACTCCTCGTTGGTAAGATCAGCAAACCGGTTCAACCCGACAGTGTAGGTCCGGTTCTCTGAATTATGCTGATCAATAAACATGAGATTATCCTTAAAACCTCAAATCTCTTTTCTTTCTCTCCTACAGCGTTGTAGTTCTTTCCATGCTTTACAAGCCACTCCTCGTACATGGCCATAACCTCAGCATCAGTTCTCCAGCTTGATTTGGTACCGTGAGTTTGGTCATAGGAAACGATTGACATGTCGAAGGATGATGATAGAGTAAAGACTACAAACAATAGCACCAACATGAGCGTTGATGATCTAATCAACCCCATCTCTGATTTTTTTCTTCCTACTTTTGAGAAAGGATTGGAGAGGAAGATTGGATGTGTCAATGGAGGGGTGAGGATGCCGGGTTTATAAAGAAAAAATGGATGAGATACTAGGGTTAAATGCAATGAAAGTGAGTGATTAAATTTAAGGGAAAATAATTAAGCCTTGAGTTGATATGGTAATTGAATATTAGAAAATTTGGAAAATGAAAATTGTGGTAGATGGCAAGTGAGAACAGAAAAGCTAGTGTACAAGCGGATGAGATTTGATTGGTCATGAATCTGGACGTGGGACCAACCCGTGAATATCGGAACTCGCTGTAATGAGGAATGATTGATTTTCACGTGCAGATTTTCTTTGGGTAAACTGGTCACCGTCATGGATTTAAGCATAGCTGTAAAATCTTATTGACTCGGAAATTTTACAATTTAGAGCTTGATGCGGGATAAGATAATAGTCTAGAAAAACTTTATTGATTCATCTTAATTTTTAATAATAAAATTCATCTGATTAAATTTAATTATATTAATATTAAATTAAAAAAATATTGTGTTGATAATAATAGTTAATATAAATTTACCTCTTAATAATCCACGAATTAACTTAACAATTCATGAATTAATAGTTTTGTGGTTGTGATTGAAATATTTAAAAATAATTATAAATTATATTTCTTTATTAATCAAAATTTTAAGAGTAAAACTTCAATGAAATATATTGATTTATTATATAAATATTGATTAATTAAATACTTTTATTGTAAATGTAAAGCTGTGTTCAAACACTCTATATGAATTACTGTTTCTACAAACAATAGCACCAACATGAGCGTTGATGATCTAATCAGAGAAAAATAGTAAATGAAGGGAAACTTAAAGGAATTATGAGATCGAGAGCACAATTTTGACAATAAAGAAATTGTTGTTCATTCACTACATACGTACTTTAGGCAGAGCTACTGGATGTATAAATACAAGTCGAATTGGAATTCACAAGGATACAATAAAGGAATGTAAATGAAATTAGATCCCTTAATTGACTAAGTTGCTATTCTAAGTTGTGACCATTGTTTCTTCAATATTAAGGCATGAGACGTGGGATCCAATATTTTGTTGTTGTGATTGATCCTTTTGATTTTGTTTTCTATTTTTATCAACTGCATAACCGATCATTGGTATGCTTGTGATTTTCCTTCCTTAGTTGAATCACACGGATTGCTTTCTTTATTTAAAGCAATCTTCATCTCTGCATGGCATGCATGATGTGCATGATCTGCATGGCTCACTTGATTCTTCATTGCTTACGCTTCTTCAATTTTGTTGCCTGATTTATGTCTGCATGATTGTTGTGTGTTAATACCCTCCCTCAAATCGTGCCGAGGTTGAAGGCACAGTTTGGTTCAAAATACGTGAGAGTTGACTTGGACATTGGTTTGGTGAAGAGATTGGCCACTTGTTCCGTGGAGGGAATGTGGTGAGTGACAAGGAGTCTTAAAGCAACCCTTTCACGCTCAAAGTGATAGTCTAACTCAATGTGTTTACTACGAGCATGAAACACTGGGTTGATGGTCATGTGTAGAGCACTTATGTTGTCACAGATAGAGGATTGGAGGTGATGTTGATTGAATGTGAAGATCTGCGAGGAAGAAATGACAGCCATGTTAGTTACTGCAGCGAGTATTATCCATGGATCGATACTCCGCTCGGTGTTGGAGCGAGAGATGGTATGCTTTGTTTTTGCACACCACGAGATCAGGTTTTTCCAAGAAACGTGCAATAGCTAGGTGGTTGATCGCTCTGGTTGTGGGACAACCAGCCCAATCTGCATCGAAAAAGCACAAAGATCAAGTGTTGTATTGGATGTAAGATGTAATCCTGAAGTTAAGGTGCCTTTGACATATCCGAGGATTCTGCAAACAAGTTTCAAGTGCGCTACTCGTGGGGCATGCATGAATTGAGATGTATAATTGACACTATAAGAGAGGTCCGGCCTGGTGAGAGTTAAGTACTTGTAAAGCATCTACAAGCCCTCGAAAATATGATGGATCATCAAGCAATTCCGCTTCGGTTGAGACATGCACTTTTGTCTCAAGAGGTGTGTTCATTGTTTTGCAATCAACCATTTGAGATTTCTCAATTATAGTAAGAGCATAATGTGATTGAGAGAGATGAAGTCCATCGAGGTAGTTGTGACTTCAATGCAAAGGAAATGATGAAGTTGTCCTAGGTCTTTCATAGAAAATTCGAACTTAAAAGTCGAATGAATGAGGATACGAGTGTGGAACATGATCCTGTGAGAAGTATATCATCGACATAGAGAAGTAAAACAAGAGTTCCTTGTTGGGAGTGAAATAAAGCTGCAAAGCTGCAAAAGAAACCATATGTTAGAAGATAAGTGTTGAATCTATCAAACCAAGCACGAGGTGCTTGTTTAAGACCATAAAGGGCCTTTTGAAGTTTGCATACATGGTGGGGATGATTTGGATCAGCCATGCACGGGGTTGTTCCATATATATCTCTTCGGATATTAAACCATGGAGGAAAGCATTTTTACGTCATGTTGACGCAGCTCCCATTTTTTACTAGAGCTATAGTGATAACCAATCGAATTGTTCCAGTTGTGATGACTGGAGAAAAAGTTTCGATGTAATCTTGACCATCTACTTGATGGTATCCTTTAGCTACTACCCGAGCCTTTAGACGATCTAGAGATCCATCTATCTTTAGCTTTGATTTGAGAACCCATTTAGATCCTATAACATGCATTTCGGGGTTCGAGGAACTAATTTCCATGTTTGGTTTTTGTGCAGGGCTTCAAGTTCTTCAGTCATTGATGCCCTCCAACCGAGGTGAGCTAAAGCGAGAGCGTATATTATAGGGCTCACGAGGTATACTTGGCTGAGAGCAGTGACAATCTAGAGCATATTTGGGATTTGGTTTGATGATCCCTTTCGAGATCTTGTGACTATGGAACGTGATTGTTGAGGCTGTGAGATGTCACTTTGAGATTGTTGGTTTTGACTATGGGAAACTTGTATGTGCTAATCCGAAGGATTTAAGTCAAGTGAAGTGGTCGGTGATCTGCTCGGACATGCTATCGGTGGATGAGGATGGCATCCTGGTCCGTTGGGTATCATCATAAATTGTAGCGTAACCTGAAGTAGTACTCGGGATCAGGTGTTAGCAATGGGATCGTAAGTATAGGTGAAGAGGATACTTGTTGTGGGAACTTGAGGTTCACTTGTTTGTAGAATATGTAGAGTTATCGAGATGTAACCATGAATCAAATATGCTTATGGCATGTCTGTGTGGATGAAGAAACATGAGATTGTTGTGTGTGTTTATATGGAAAAACATGCTCATCAAATACAACATGCCTAGATATGAAAGTTTTTTGCTAGGTGTGTGAAAGCATTTGTATCCTTTGTGTTTGTCACTATAGCCTATGAAACAAGCATGGTCATTCCCAGTTCACGTATAATTCTATGTCTTCTTTCAACCATACTTGTTTGTTGAGGTGTGCATGGACATGATACCGATGTAGAATTCCAGTGGACAAAAATGTGCAGATAGCTTAGAATTTATGAACTCTCCTCCTCCATCCGAGTGAAAAATTTTGATCTTGTCTGTTGAACTGTCCGCTAATATATTGTTCAAAAGCTAGGTAAGCATTTACAAAATCAGATTTGTTTCTCAAGGGATGATCCAAGTATATTTAGAGAAATCATCAACTAAGCATGCATAATATTGAAACTTTTCAATGGATAAAACAGGGTCGGACCCCATAAGTCACAATGAACTTTGTCAAAAATACCCGAACTAAGATGTTTGGAATGAGAAAAAGGTAATCGCTTAATTTTCCTAATTGACGACTATCACGGACATGCTCGCAAGGTAGAGGCATGTGGATGTCCTAGGCGTTGATGCCAAATGGTGGGTGATCCAGTCTTGAAACGATTTGAAAAATATAATTCTGGTGAGTTTGAGAGAACATAAAGATCACCCTTGCGCCTCCCCGTAATCACCACCTGCCCTGTCTGTCGTTCCTTAACAAGAAAATCAACATTAGTGAATTCACATTTAACTGGATGTTGGTCTGTGAGATGACTTATAGATAACAGGTTTTTCTTTAATTGAGGGACAAGTAAAACATTGTTAAGGGATAAAGATTTGTTTTTCTGTTGGATGCTAGAGTTCCCTACACCAAGTATAGGTAGAGAGGATCCATCACCAATTAAAACTGAGTCTGAACCTGTATATTCTTGAATGTCAGTTAACATACCTTGCTCACCTGTCATGTGGTTTGAGGCACCTGTATCTGAAGTCCATTCTGTTTCTGTGACAGTATTATCCAAGGTGAGGGTTGCAAGGGCTTGTGGTATATTGTTGCGTTGTGGTGTTGTTCTTTTTGGTATCCACCAGCATATTTTTGCAATGTGTCCCATTATCCCACAAGATCTGACATTTTTCTTCACGATAGAGATTCCTTTCAGTAGCAGATCATACGATGTTCTCCTGGTGGAGGAGGTCGTCTGTTTTGGAGGTTAGAATCACCCTTGGATAAATGTCCATGGTTGAGGTTTTTTGACTGTTGTGCTTGAAATCCCCTTCCTGTTGAGCTGAAACTTGGTTTGTTGCCTTGGTATCCTGTTTTTGGATACCTTTGTTGATGCTGTCCATAGAAGGCCATCTGAGGTGTGTGTGTGTGTATTGGTTTGATTTGTGAACCAATTTCGTCTTTGATCAAGACTCGAAGCCGTGATATAAGTTTAGAATATGAAGGTCTTGGTGGTTTTAGCATGGTTGTGGTGAATGTTTCATAATGGGGACCAAGGCTGGTAAGAAGGCAGAAGACTTTTTCTTTATCTGGGACTGATTTCCCAATTGCAGCAAGACTGTCGCATAAACTTTTAAACACTTGGATGTGTTCACCAAGTGTTTTGTTGTCATCCTTTTGAAGGTATGACATTTGTTGTCTGAGTGTGAATTCTCTTTCTAGAGAGTCCTCGAGCATATGCATTTTTGAGTGCATCCCATACTGCATTTTGTTGTGTCTAACCCCACAACTAGTCTAAGAGATTCTTCAGAGAGTGTTCCAATTAGCCATCCTCCGAGGAGACGATCCTGCTTTCTCCAAGTGATGTAGGCTTCATTCATTACGGGTTACGAGGTTTCTTTATTTGAGGAATTTGGTGTGCCATATTTGGGTGGAGCTGGGTCTTCATTGGTGAGGTGCCCAAGCAGATCTTGACTTTCTGCAAGTCCCATGGCTTGTTCACGCCACAATGGATAATTGGTGGGGTTGAGTTTGAGTGTAACAAAATTCCCTACATTGAGTAAAAGGGAAGTCATGTCCGTGAATGGAGTTGAGTTGGATCTCGGTTGTGCCCATAAGAGGCTCGATACCAAGAGAAAAATAGGAATTGAAGGGAAACTTAAAGGAATTATGAGATCGAGAGCACAATTTTGATAAGAAAGAAATTGTTGTTCATTCACTACATATGTACTTTAGGCGAAGCTACTGGATGTATAAATACAAGTCGATTTGGAATTCACAAGGATACAATAAAGGAATGTAAATGAAATTAGATCCCTTAATTGACTAAGTTGCTATTCTAAGTTATGACCGTTGCTTCTTCAATATTAAGGCATGAGACGTGGGATCCAATATTCTGTTGTGATTGATCCTTTTGATTTTGTTTTCTATTTTTATCAACTGCATAAGCGATCATCGGTATGCTTGTGATTTTCCTTCCTTGGTTGAATCACACGGATTGCTTTCTTTATTTAAAGCAATCTTCATCTCTGCATGGCATGCATGATATGCATGATCTGCATGGCTCACTTGATTCTTCATTGTTGCAATCTTCATCTTTGCATGGCATGCATGATCTGCATGGCTCACTTGATTCTTCATTGCTTCGCTTCTTCAATTTTGTTGCTCGATTCATGTCCGCATGATTGTTGTGTGTTAATATAATCAACCCCATCTCCGATTTTTTTCTTCCTACTTTTGAGAAAGGATTGGAGAGGAAGATTGGATGTGTCAATGGAGGGGTTAGGATGTCGGGTTTATAAAGAAAAAATGGATGAGATACTAGGGTTAAATGCAATGAAAGTGAGTGATTAAATTTAAGGAAAATAATTAAGCCTTGAGTTGATATGGTAATTGAATATTAGAAAATTTGGAAAATGAAAATTCGGTAGATGGCAAGTGAGAACAGTAAAAGCTAGTGTACAGACGGATGAGATTTGATTGGTCATGAATCGGACGTGGGACCAACCCGTGAATATCGGAACTCAGCTGTAATGAGGAATGATTTTCACGTCGCGATTTTTGTTGAGTAAACTGGTCACCCGTCATGGATTTAAGCATAGCTGTAAAATCTTATTGACTTGGAAATTTTACAATTTAGAGCTTGATGCGGGATAAGATAATAGTCTAGAAAAACTTTATTGATTCATCTTAATTTTTAATAATAAAATTCATCCGATTAAATTTAATTATATTAATATTAATTAAAAAATATTGTGTTGATAATAATAGTTAATATAAATTTACCTCTTAATAATCCACGAATTAACTTAACAATTCATGAATTAATAGTTTTGTGGTTGTGATTTAAAATATTTAAAAATAATTATAAATAATAATTTTTACTCTGGACTTGATGATGGTGATTGGATTGTGATCATAACTTTGAAAGAAACTCCGAGGTTTTCATATTGTTTTCTAAATTTGAGCTTCAAAGAATTCCAACACTATATCTATATTATTTTATTTTTGGCTTTGTGTTCAAAGATGCTATAACTAGCATACAAGGGTGGGAGAAGTCCTTTTGGCAGACACACCACATACACTGAAAATTTTGATTAACAATATACTTTTGGGCTTTTGGCTTGTCTGATGGCTCGCGGGTTGGACTTGCTCCAAGTAATTAGTCTTTAATTTTACAATTAATAAAGGCTTTTATCTAGCTATATCTGGTAGATAATCTTTAGATAATATACGAGTTTTTGTTCTGTAATCAAGGTTTAAAACCTAATTATTTATAGATCAGAGCATTCCAACTCCATCAATTTAAAATAACAACATATCAATAATCAAGAAATATACATGTTTGTATATCAACATGATTAGTTGTCTTTCAAAAATAATAGAAATCTGTCAAGAGTGGACTTGAACCCCCAACCTCTCGAACGGAACTTTTGTCTCCTACCTCATAAAACCGCTCGACCACCTCAACATCTATTCATTTTTCTCGAAAATATATATATTAAATCTCATTTTAATGTGGATTTGCTAAAAATAAATGTGTTGAGAGTGGCATTCAAACACATGCCCTCGAAGGGGACCTTAATCTGACGCTCTTTACACCATCTCGGCTACCTCAACAACCATTTGTCTTTCACAGTAAATATATATTAATAGTAGGTGTTAATATGGATTAGCACAAGAAACCAGGACGTCTTTTATTGTATTGTTATATATATATATATATATCATGGCACAAGAAAAATATTGTAGATTGCTACAGATGTTTTTGGGACCGCAAAATAATAAAAAAATTAAAATTAAAATTCAATGTAACCGATATAAATTAAAATTTTAGAATGATAAATACAAAAATAAAATGAAAATTAAAATCTAAAAGCATAGATACATAAAATATGGATAATTGTTTTTCCAAAAATATATTGGCATGGATAAAACATTGCTACAGTGTTTTTCCCGCACCTTTTATATTATAAGTAATATACAATCATTGCAGGCAAATTAAAAGGATATATTGTATGGGGTTCCATGGCCTTAACCATGCCAAGGGATCCTTTATATTATATCTTATGATTTTCTTATCCTCGCCAAGTGTCATGCAAACATTAAATGAGATACGATCCAATCTAGATGCAGAAAATTGAGAATATTCAACTGATTCTCCATGTTATAGAACACAGAAAACAACAATAACAACAAAAAAACTCTGATTCTGCCTGCCATAAACCCGGTACAGTCACGGGTGAGGCCCTGGGCCCACATCCCATCATCTTTAAATTTCTTCGAGATCTAAAACAGTTATAACTTGCCCATTCGCCTAATTGTATGTGTTACCTCACTGGCTCACTCCGACGGCACAAGTAGCCAGAATTCAATAGCTCTCGCTCCTCTATTATTTATAAAATTAAATCAGTTGTTTTTAAAAACAATTTTTATTTATATATATATTACCTAAAGAGCTAAAACAACTCGGAAATGCACTGTTCATGCAGACTTAAAACACTGTGTACTGGATATTTCTCTCCATGCTTCACGCGAGTTTGTGCTCCTTTCTGTTTTTTTTTTTACACAGGGCTTCTTTTTCTGTTTTATATGGTGAAAATAGGCATATGAGGGGCTGTGGCTAAAAGGTTGGTTGCGCGCTAGAAATAAGCAACGCGCAGCGGTTCGAATCTCTTGGCTAACAAATGAGATGATTGTCCCGTGTTTTTGTTCTTTGGATTTTGGAAAGCAACTGTCTGCTTTCGTGACAGTTAGCTTTCCTTTTTGTCCTGTGTTTTTGTTGTTTGGATTTGGGAAAACAACTGTCTGCTTTCATGTTTTTGCGACAGTTAGCTTTCCTTCTTTTTTTATTTATTATTATTTGTTTTAAACTGCCTTTTTTTTCTTTCAAAGTTGCTTTTTTTTTAATTATTATTCTTATTATTGTTTTTTTTAAATCTATGGTGTTTTTTTTTCTTCTACAATCCTAATTTTAAAAATGATTTTATGGAAAAGTTGCTTTCCTTTATTTAATTATTATTATTTCTTTAAACTAGGGTATCAATAATAGTTTATGCGTACCGTGACTAATATTCAGATTATTTTTTTTCCCTTTTTCCGCTTATTTTTTTCCTTAACCAATACGCGCACCATGATTTATTCCTCCCAAGTATATTTTTTTAGCCCCAAGTATATTTTTTTAGCCTACTGAGCACGCCGCGAATAATCCCTGGGCTCATTTTTTCCTATTTGTTTCTCCTACTTATACATTTTTTTATATAATCATGATGTCCAGACCAGCTTACATGCACTATGACTATTATTATTAGTAAAAGAGCTAAAACAGCTCGGCCAACCACTGTTCACGCACACTCATGTGCATGGTGGACTGACCATTTGTTCCCCTGCTTCGCGCGAGCATGTGCTCTTTTTTTTTAAGATAGGGCTGTTTTTTGTATTTTTTATGGTGAAATTGACAAATGAGCGTCATTTACTGAGCGATTTCAAACCGCTCAGATAGCAAATTTGATTTGTTTTTTTAGAACTGTTTTTTTTTAAAGAAAAAAATGGTTTTTTTTTTTAAAAAAAGGGGTTGTTTTTTTTATATATTAACTAAATAAGATTTGAACGGGTTAATTGAATCATACAAAATTTAGTTAAATCAATTAATTCTGTTTTTTATTCTTAAAATTCAATCTCCATTAGACTTAAATTCACAATTTGTTCTGATCATAATAACAATGGCTGAAATAGGAAGAATTTTAAGAGAAGAAATATATAAAAGACATGGGATATAATTATTAAAAGCAACCTAGCTTATAGCTAAAACCTCTCAAAAATGTCTAAAATTTTCACCTTGATTTTTTTGCCAACACCAGTCCCTTTTATTTTATTTTTGTTATTGTTTGTTATATTTTGGGGAATAACCCAGAAATTGAGTTATAATAATAATAATAATAATAATAATAATAATAATAATAATAATAATAATATGAGAGAGAAGGAGGAGGAAGAAAATAAAGAGTGATGATAATAAAAATACTAATAATAGTATTAGTGATAATCGCAATTATAATAATACTAATAATAATGACAATAATAGTAATGGTAGCAACATCAACAACAATAACAACAATAGTAATAATGATGGTGATGATGATGGTTAGTTGTGAAATAGTAATGATACTTATAAGACTCTTATTGTTATTATTAATAATTTTCATGGTGATGAGTGTCACGGCGATTTTTGTGTGAGAACCTCGAAAATAGGATGTTTTTATAGTCATAAAAATCACAACTATAATTATTGAGAGTCGCCACCTAGTATTAAAGTTACTAGGAACGATTGGTCTGCTAGAGTCTAGGGTAAAGAGACTTATTGTGCAAGGTAAAGACGCATCACCCTCGATGCACGCAAGCCGTGAAAGAATATCTACCTCGTTAAGAGTTAAAGACTAACTAAAAATGAATTTTTGCACTTGTATTTTAAAAATCTTATTTTTATTCATCCACAAGTATACATTACAAGTATAATTTTACACGGTGATGGTTAAGACAACATAATTGTGAAATTATTTTTAACATTTTGATTGAATACCAACGAGATAATCATAAACAGGTTATGATATCCAAATTTAACTTTAAAAATATGGAAAAATATGCAACATACTTTTTCATGAGAAAATTTTGGAATCCGGCCATATGCACGAAATTACATTTTTATTTTTTTGAAATACTATTTTTATGTTTTTTATGTTTTTTTCATGCAACTCTCACACACACTCTCTTTTTCCCTATTTCTTTTTGGGTACATTGTACAATTACATAACATTTACAAAAAAATAAAAATAACAACAATTTAAAACAAACACATAAACACAAAAAAAAATAAACAAAAAAAGTAAAAAAATACAAGGTGAATCTCACGGAAACACTGTTGGCAGGTGGAGGCCCGCCGGAGCAGTGGCGGCGCGTCATCCCACACGTCGTCGTGAGAAAGAGCAAAACGGCAGGGGTGTGGATCAGCTTCTTCCTTTCTCTTCTCGTCGTCGGTGATGTTCCCAGACCTGCAAAACAGACAAAAAAGACACAAACACAACTCAAATAATGCTTCGACCAGATCTGTTCTTCCTCTTTAAATCTCGGGGTTTTGGGGGCCGATCTGTTAGCTGGCGATGGGTGCTACCGTGGACGGTAGAGAGAGGAAGAAATGAGGTCGTGGGCTATTTTCCATGGATGATCAGAGTATTGTGGGTGAGTTGGGCTGCCTTGTGGCTGATCTGTGTGGTCGTCGTTGATGCGTGGGTCAAGTCCAGGGGCTGACAGAGGTCTCGAAGAAGGGGAGCAACCGTGGCTGGAGGCAGACGACACTATGGAAGGAAAGGAACTGAGATAGTGGGTCTGTGATGGCTGTTGATGGAGGTTTTATGGTGAAGAGAGAGGAGCGACGGGGCTGTTGGCCGAAGAAGGAGAGGACAGTGAGGGAGTGTTCGTGGGTCTGTGTGGGCGACCAACCGGGAAGAGGCTGGACGGGGAGCTGGTCTGTGAAGTGGACTGGAGTGATGGCCGAGAGGGAGATGATGATTCTGCAACTAGAGAGAGATGCATGCTTACTGGTTTTAGAGACAGGGGCAGAGAATGGGAGAGAGAGAGCAAACCGAGAGGGATGAAGATCAACTGTTTTTTGTAATTTTTCCTTCATTTTCTTTTGCTTCTCCCTTCTTCCCCGCGTGAAAACAAATTTCTTCTTTTCCTTTACTCTGTTCTTTTCGTTTATTCTGTCAATCTTCTCCTCTGTTTCGCCAAGCTCCTCCCTTGTTTCTTCTTCCTTTTTAACGTTGCTGCATTCTTCCCAGATTTTTCTCTCCTCTGTCCCCGCATCTCTCTCTTTTCTTTTCTCCTCACCTTTCTTTCCTGTTTGTTTTCTTTCCACTTGATTCTCCTCCCTGCGTGAAACTTATTTTTGCATGTAGGTATTAATTTCTCTTCCCTCAATTTTTCGTCTCCCCTCTTTTTCCTCCACTTTCTTTCCACTTGATTCTCTTCCCTCGTAAAACTAGTTTCTGCAGGTTTTAATCTTTCTTTCCTCCCCTCCAACCTTAGTATTTATAGGAGGAGAATCAGCACTTTCGGTCATGTAACCGAGGGGCATCTCTTGCTTTGCCTAGTAAAATGGGAGAGGGATTTCCCAGGCAACACATGCCTATGGGAGGCGTGTAAGGCACGCGCAAAGATTCGGGAGAGGAAGGAGAAAGATCAACTTGGTCCCTCACTTTTTAATCAGCTCAATTGCACCCCTAATTGGTTTTAAATTTATGATTTTGTGCAATTATGTCCCCATGAAAAATTCAAAGTTATCCTTAAATTTTGCGCTCCTTTTTATTTTGGCCCTTGATTTCCAATCTATGCCATTTGACCCACGATTGACCATTAAACTCTCAATTGTTTTCAATTGGATTCCTGATTTTGCATAATTGGCTTGGAAAAATTCCATTTAGCCTCCGAAAATTCCCAACTTCTAAATTGAGCCCAAATTAAATTCAAGGACTTGATTTTTCACTGATTAAACCCTTAATAAAATTATTTTGACCACTTAAAGTATAACTAAGTCCTTGCACTTAATTAAATCCTTTAATTGGACCCTCAATTAATTCCCAAACATAATTATATTTTGAAATTGGCCGACGATTAAATCAAATTGGCCCATAAAAAATATAATTATATCCTCGACTTAATTTTTATACTGATTTATCCGATGATAAAAATACTTTTGTCTTAAATCTATATTTTCCTCTATCTTGGGGACAAAAGAGACACAATCGTTCTTATGGAAACACTCAAAAACTTCAACATTGATTTTTCTACCAATGCCGACCCTTTTTATTTATTTTTGTTATTTTGTGGTATATTTTGAGAGTCACCCAAAATTGGGTGATGACAATGATAATATAATAATAATATTTATTGATGATAGTAGTAGTAATCATTTTTAGTTTCTAGTAAAAACATAATTGTTGTAGTGTTTAGATAAATATTTTTCTTTTTTGTGGGTGAAAAATATTTTATAAAAGCTAAAAAAATAAATAAAAAATATATTTTGTTGTTTTATAATTATATCAATTTCAATCTTTTAATTTCTTTATATTTTATTTTTTTATCTTTTTTTATTTCAACCCTTAAATTTTGTATCAACTTTGGTTCTCATTATTATGATTTTTATTTGATCTTCTCTTATCTTTTATTAATTGATTTTTTTTTATATATCATATTTTATCCTTATTTTTTTATTTATATTTATTTAATTTGAAATAATTTATGAAATTAAGATTTTTATTCAATTTCATCATCTTTGAACTTTTTTATCTATTAGATTTAGTTTCCATTCTTTTCATTGTTGGTTTTTTATTTGAAATAATTTATAAAATTATAAATATTTTTAATTTCATCATTTTTATTTGTCATAATTGGTCCTCGTGTTTTTTTAATAAACTTGAAAATATTTTATAGATCATATTCTATGACAGTATCAAATATATATATATATATATATAGACACACACACACAACTATTTTTTGACAAGCAAACAAGGCCTAAAAAAGCTTTGGAAAACATTGCGGTCCATGACACAAAACATTGTGAATCACTTCATTGCCTTTAAAAACCAAAAAAAAAAAACAATAACATTTAGGAGTTTTTTTTTCTAAGCCCAATAAAATATTTTCAAAAGCGTCCAAAAATTTTCACCTTGATTTTTTTATTTTATTATTGCAGATATGTGTTCACAAGTTTTTTATGTTTTTCTATCGTTTCATTTCCTATTATTTGTTCAACAGGTCATTCCATCATTCACACTTTTTCTTGGTATTAGCTATTTGTTAGCTACTGCAGATTAAGTCGCTTCTTCGTTATCATTAAGGTTTGCTCAATTTCATTTGTTAGTTTGTTGACATGATTGCTTATTTTGTTTGGTTCATGCATTGCAATGTTCATCAACCTTATTAATTATTTAGTCAAAATTTCATTAACCTTATATATATTTCTAATAGTTAATGTTTCTTTATATATTATGAGTTACATTTCTTTACCCATTTATAACTATTAATTCTTATAGTCTATTGTTTATTTATTTACTCTCGGGGTAATGGCGCTGTCAATCAAAAGCATAAAAAGTACAACTTCTACCAGTCATTACATGCTAGGGTTTGTCGTGTTTGGATCCCAACACTCAATGGTCAAAATGGCGGTTTCAATTGCCTTTTCGTTGATGCAACAATAAGTTTAAATTTGACAACCTTTCTTTGTCATATGTTTCACATTATCTATGACAATTTCAATTACAGAGACAATTTTGTTGATGTATTCAATTTCATTAACAATAGATTTGACTTTGATACTGACGAGGTAACGCAATTCAAGCCTCTACTAAAGGCAAAAACATACAAATATTTCTTGCTTTAATTATTGAAGGTGATTATTATCAAATATGTGGATTCTACACCTTTGAGAACGAGATATACAAATTTTGTCATTGTCCACGAAGCGGTTATTGATCTTAAGTCTAACACAAAAGTTACAAAAACTACTCCAATCATACCCCTCATACCGCACTATTACTTTAACTTTATCGACTTTGCACACCTTATGACTACGGGAAAACGATCAGGGGTGCTCACAGGTTTTATCACACACTAGCATTCTCATGTCTTTTTATTGTTCTGTTACATTTCTTTTCATCGCTAACCTTTTGTGCATACATTAGATGTACTTGGTCGATTAAAAGTCATTCAACCGCTTGAACGAATTATGGTTTGAGGTCAAGATATGACAGACAAAAGAGAATTTATCATTGAAAATATAAGGTTGATTATCTTAGTCTCATAGCTTTACTAGCTTAATGCCTTCTTTTAAAAACTCATAATTTATGCAGGAGTGAAGAGCTCCGAGTGACTCTTTAGGGTGATGTTGTTAAAGCCTTTGATGATTCCGATCTAAGCAATCAATCAAGTCCAATCATAATTGTCTTTCTTGCTTTCGAATTCATCGAGTTCAAAGGTTTTTATTTTCAACCATTACCTTTTAATTTCTAATAATTCAATCATTCATTGATCTTAATACCTCTATACATTTTCGATTTTATTAAACTCATTATCAAATAATCCCAATATATATACTTCTTTTTCTCCCAGGAAAACCAAATCTCGCCAACGATCATGTTGCTTCCTTATGATATTTCAACCTGTAAATCCAAGAAATTCTTCCCTGCAAACATTAGTAAGATTTCTATTTCCGTGTTTATCTTTATACAATAGTACTTTTTAAAGGCTATTTACAACAAACATATTTCATCATAAGCTATAAAGATATTCTCGTCGAGTTGCATGAGCTCCCTCCTACAGCGAACACTTTCACCATTGATCAACAGCTGAAAGAGAATAGAAAGACAATCAAAGAAATCCTTTGTATGGATCCGTATCGATACAAAGTATGTCAACAATTATTTAAACTTTTCATTTGACACATTAGCCTTACTTTGTTTTCCTTTCAACAATTCAAAAATATATGTTTGCTTATTTCTTATTCCATAAAATACAGAATGAAAGATTTACATGTAAAGCGTCAATAGCTGACTATGACCTCCATCGGGGATGGTGGTATCATAGCTGTCCAATATGCACAAAATCAATATCTGACAAAGGCACGGGTTTTAAATGTATTGAACACAATGAAGTCATGTCGATTCCATGGTAAGTACAAATTTTACATTACTTCTCATGACAATAGCTACATTATACATGTTTATCACAACCTTTACATTGCATTTTACATTTAATTATCTCATTGCTAATATTTTCTTAGGTTTCGGGTTGATTGTATTATTACTGATGGCATCGATGTTACAACATGGTTGATTGTATTGTTACTAATGGCACTGATGTTACAACATTTCTAATGGTTGGAAAAACTGTTGAGAATTTTTTTGGCTCCTCTGCCCATAATTATGTCTACGATAAAGGGTTTATCGATTCCATTCCAACTCCTATGATAGACAAATTACAAAAACCAAAGATTTTTCAGTTGCGGTTCGGAACTTTTCGCTCAGTTATGAATCGGTGCGATATAATTGTTGCCAATGTTTTTGATGACATTATAGAGGTTGAATCTCCACAACAGCATGCTGAACCAAAACTTCATGATCTTAATATCCGTTTCACAAGTCCACAATCTACGTCTTCCTCTAAAGAACCACTTTTGTTAGATCCAATAACTCCAACTCCTATTCTGTTGAAATTCACGGATTAAGGCAACAATACAATAAATAATGCTATCTTAAAATTAATTACTTTAAAGTAAAGAGATAAGAGAGCGAGATTGCTAACTCGGTTTTTAACGTGGTTCGGCAAGCCTACATCCACGACTCAAGTACCAACCCGTACTTGAGTATTGTATTCTTTTACTAGTCCAAGTAACAAGATTACAATTTTCGCGTGATGAATCCACACCAAGACTTTTACACCACTAGAAGATATGCCCTCCTCAAGATTTTCCTTTTTCCCACTTGAAGATGTATCCTCTTCAAGATTTTTCCATGGTGATGTTCCCTCACCAATACCAAGAGTTTTATACTCAACTCTCAAGAGTTTCACAATGGTTGTTTTTGTAAAACAACAATACACTCTTAATAGTGTAGATATTACAAATGAAAATCTATGATCTCTTTATCTCACTTAATAGCACTTAGAATATTTGAAGGTGTTTAAGTGTAGTGAGAATGAGAAATACTCTTTGTGTTAAGATATGAAAGTTTAAACACAAATATGAGTATTAATGAGGATTGATGATATGAAGATGTTTTTGCACTAGTAATTGCCTCACTATATGATATAGAAGTTGTGTCAATTTCGTTTTGCAATTAAGAGACCTATTTATAAGTTTCAAAGAGAAACTAGCCGTTTATAGCCGTTAGAAACTAGCCGTTTATAGCCGTTAGAAACTAGCCGTTTATAGCCGTTTGAAACTAGCCGTTTATAGCCGTTTGAGTGCAACTGTCATATCAAGCGGTCGACCGGTTCACAACGGATAACCCAAGCGGTCGACCGATTCAGCTCAAAAGGCAATTTGTCTTCCAAGCGGTCGACCGGTTCATGCAGAAACTATATCTTGACAAATTATCTTTTCTTAATTTCTTGAACCGATTGATTATGACTTAAACCTCTAATCATCAAACCCTTTTAATGCATGCAATGTGAAGTGTGTGAGTTCATTTTAATTTGTGCTATCAAGGTAGAAATTGAGATTTACATAAAGCACTAAAATGAACACTTATTCTAAGTCTTCACTTGCTTGCATCTTGGACTTCCTGGAGTGATTTCTTCGTGTACTCCATTATGCTTGTTGATGTATTCTTTGTATAATACTTGTTTATAGCTTAATCTCATCCAAGCATATTATTAGTCCATTTTCTTTTTATTGTTATCATCAAAATATATAAAGCATACAAAGTATGACATTATATGTCAACATATTCCACCATCTAAAGTTGGCGACAATGCTCATCCACAATCACAAACTCGTTAGACAACTACTATTTAAAGATGACACACCCCTGCAAAGGTAACATATTTCTTTTATCTTGATACCTTTTACATTCAAATTTTAACACCACTTATATATGTTTGCTTTATAAATGCTAAATTTACAATATGTTGGTCTTCTTTAAATTCACGACTCTACAACAAATACTGCAGATCGAACCGCCAAGTGTCATCCCATTGCTCGATCCGATCCATCAACCATGACTCAAAAAGATGACTAGCCAGACAAAACGTCACTCCCTTCAAAATCACATGATGATTAAGTTATTTCAACTTACTCTTCACTTATGCCATTTCACAAATTATATTTTACTATTCAATGCCTTTTCATCTAACACACAAACAAATTATGCTATAAACTCTTTCATACACCATTGCTTGCAACTTTTCCGCCAAACACTTCAAATACGCATATCATATTTGCACTCTGAATTTCCTGTATCTAGATTTTAACTTCATTGTTGCTATTTTCGCAACTATTACTAGTTTATGGAATTGCTACTATTTCTATGTTGCTACACTTTATTTTAAATGGCTTTGTTAACATTGACTATTTAAAACAAAACTATATTTGCTCTTTAAATTGGTTTTTCATAACCTTTGTGATAACTTATGTTTTCTAAATGGCACAATGTAGTATGTCAGTCACAATTTGAGCTGAATATTATTTGTCATTATTAGTGTTGCTTATAAATTTAACCCTATAATTAAAGCATTTCTATTAAATTGAATCTTTGTGCAGGTGGAACATCTTGAACAAAAAAATGCGCAAAAGTGCCAGACGTAAATGCCATCGGAATCTTAATTATGGTTCTCTGATTTACATCTCACAACAAGCTTTGTCTCTTCTAATTTTGCATACTTGTTTGCATTGTTTCAAGGTATCTATCCTCTCTTGCAAAACAATGTTGCCTTTTGGAATTGTGATGGCATGATTTTGTTATTATAACTTAATATGTAAATTTTGTTATGCTTTAGACTCTAAAACCGGTTAGCTAATCTATGTACTTTTTAGATATGAATATGAACGATGTAATAGTTTAGACGAGTTTATTTTAACCGTGTTTATTTTGCCTGTGTTTATTTCATTGGAAAGTAAAGCAAAGCACTCTATTTTGTTACGAACAATCATGGTGCACTTCATTCCATTTATTGCTCGTCAATTGATGACAACAATGACATATAATAGGATAGTGATACAGATAATTCAAGCGTTGCCAAAGTTACAAAAATCATGAGCTACGAGTGAATTAATCATTGCTCACGAAAAATTATTGAGTTTTCTCTAAATATGTATACCATTGTTGACAACAAAATATTCATTACATTGTATAAACACTACCTCATAATTTAATATGTTATATTTTATTATTTTTAATATTTAATTAGTAAATTTATAAATCATTAAATCTACTACAAACAAGTTTTTTACCCATAAAAAACTTTTTAAATTTTTCTATTACCAAAACTATCTTAACAAAATCTGTTAAATTTTTTTTCCTATGTAAATAACTAATTGTTAAATTCATTACTCATATTATTATATAAAAACACAATCTATGATTATAAATAGGTCATTTATATATATATATATATATATAATCAAATTCTCAAAACTCGCAAAAGCAGCAGCTACAATAAAACAATCAAAGCATCGACAATCATAAAATAATTAACGCAATCTGGCTAAAATAATATAACATTAAAATAAAATAACAAATTTCAGAAATTTCAAAGGGAATGTATATACACAATTATCATTTTGTTTTATGCAGCAACAACTAAACAATTAACACAATGTCCCTGCAGCAATATAACAATGAGAAAAACGAAATACTTCAGATTTAAAACTCGCAATGGCATTAAAACGATAAAACAATTAATACAACAAAAATAACAAAACAATAAACATAATCTTAGCAGAATAACATTACAGTTAAATAAAAGTTGGTTGTTTGAAAATTAAAGAGTAATATATTTTTATATCAATCAATTAAAACAATAACACAATTATACAATATACAAACCACTTTCCATCACAATTAAATATCAAAATTAAAGATATCAAAAAACATAATTAATTTTATACATTGACAAAAACCTGCATAGCGCTGAGCATACGACTTAAAATTCTTTTTAGAAATAATTTATATATATATATACTAAATCAGTTGTTTTTAAAAATAATTTATATATATATATATATATTGATATCAAACTAGTATTTGGGTTTCTCATTCAATAAAAATATTATATAATTAATAAATTTAAAAATTAATCATAAAATTTGTTTAATCGATCTATTAATCCAAAAACTATTTATGCTAGTTTACTAAAAAAACAATTAACCGTTCTATTTTTAAAAAGAAAATCCAAGTACTATCCCACTCGGTATTCGAACCAGTGGGTCCCAGTCGCTATTCGAACAGTGGAATCCAGCCTGTGGTGACAGTTGAAGAACTCATTAACCGTTGATGTGACCAGATCAGAGTTGCTTGCACCGGCTCCATGCCGCCAGACAGACGAATGACGCAAGAATGTCATGGCCGTCCTTATTCCCGTAAACTAAACAGCGTCTGAATTGATGACTCTTCCTTTCCTCGTTGTAAGGCAATATTGTAATAAGACGGTACAGTTCATTTATTTAGTAAAAATTGAAATTAAAAGGATGAAAATCAACAATGTCATTAGATTGTATGGCACTGCAGCTAATTACGTTTTAAATTGTGATTGATAACGTTGAAAATATAAAAAAAAAATAAAAAAATCAATGATAAATACAATTTTAAATGTAATCGATTACATAGATAAACAAATCATTTAATTAACAAAATAATCTTGATGTATCTGTGTAATATTGCATGATAAAAAATAATATATATACAAATAATATGTTTAATTAATTAAATATAAAATAGATATATTTCTAAAATACTCTGGTAGATTCTGGTTTAAACTCATGCTTTTTTTCTTCTTTTTTATCATGTTGTTTCATTATTTATTTATTTATTTATTGGGGGTCATGATTTTGGGCTTTTCTTTCCTTCTCATTCTTGCACTGTCACCTTAAGAATAAGAAGAAGAAAAAGAGAAAATAAACAAAATACACTTTAACTGTCATCAACCATTTATTTTATTTTTTAAGCTATGAATATTGTACTCCTGTCATGTTTTCTGTCGTTCAAGGTAATAAAGAAACCGCTTTAATTGTTTTTTTTAAATCATTTAGCCATATTTTATTTCACAAAATAAATTGTTCCATAATTTTTTGTCATGTTCCAGTCAATACAAAAAAACAAAGTTAAATGGAGAGAAAAAAAATAACAATTCTATTTATAAACATAAGTAATTAAGTCCTGGACTTTTAAAATAGTTTTTGGTTTAAAAATACATTAAAACATATTAAAACATTTTTTTTAATTTTTAACACCAGTTCTTTAAGAATATAAGAAAACACTACAAATTATCAATTTAATATCTAAAAATAGAAAGAAAAAAAGAGTAGTTAAGACTCTTTTTATTGACGTGAGTGTCCGGGCTAGTTTGCGTGTACCTCAACTAATTTTACAAATATTGATATTAACAATCATATAAATCTCTAGTAATGATCATATTGACAAATACATTACTTAAATTTTTAAAAAAAAACAAATCTATTGATCTCCGGTTTATACTTTGTAGTACTAGAAAACCTGCTATATGGTTGCCAGGACAGCTCCTTGGTGTGTTGGGTCGGATCAAATTTAATAGCCATTGAAGTGGTCGACGCAAGGGCCACTTTAGTGTCTATAACTTTTTTAAAAACCTCTAGCGTGGACTCCAAAGGTGACGTGAGAAAAAGAGTACAGAGAGCCCATGAAAGATAGGCCCACCACCAACTATGTTACGGTCCAAATACGAAGACACACGTTGTAATTTAAAGTCTTAAACCGCGCCTATCGGGCTTAAGGCTGTTTGAGATGTAAGCATCGCAAGCATCTAGGAATTTCCATGAGCTCCCCCCTTTAAACAAGGAAATACGATCCCTCATGTTCCTTGAAATATGTTCTTTCACGTGGTTCTAAATTTATGTCTTGGATTTGGTTTAACAAATCTTGTTTATTCAATAAAATTATAGAACAAACTACAAAGCATGATTACAAAGTCTTGTACTGTTTTGAGACGGAGTATAGTTGTAGTTGTTTTTGTTTGAAATATTTTTTGTTTATAAATATATCAAAATAATTTTTGAGAGGGAGTAGAGTTTCGGTTG
>CM063593.1:2550855-2567590 GCA_032356905.1 Salix exigua | reverse complement strand
CATTTCTCCACGGTACCCTATATTAACACACAACAATCATGCAGACATTAATCAGGCAGCAGAATTGAAGAAGCAGAAGCAATGAAGAATCAAGTGAGCCATGCACATCATGCATGCCATGCAGAGATGAAGATTGCTTTAAATAAAGAAAGCAATCCGTGTGATTCAACTAAGGAAGGAAAATCACAAGCATACCAGTATCAGTTATGCAGTGATAAAAATAGAAAACAAAATCAAAAGGATCAATCACAGCAACAAAATATTGGATCCCACGTCTCATGCATTAATATTGAAGAAGCAACGGTCACAACTTAGAATAGCAACTTAGTCAATTAAGGGATTTAATTTCATTTACATTCCTTTATTATATCCATGTGAATTCCAAATCAGCTTGTATGTATACATCTGTAGCCTGCCTAAAGAAATAAGTAGTGAATGAACAACAATTTCTTTACTGTCAAAATTGTGCTCTCGATCTCATAATTTCTTTAAGTTTCCCTTCAATTCCTATTTTTCTTTTGGTATCAGAGCCTCTCGTGGGCACAACTGAGATCCAACTCAAATCCATTCACAGACATGACTTCCCTTTCACTCAATGTAGGGAATTTTGTTACACTCAAACTCAGCCCCACCAATTATCCACTGTGGCGTGAACAAGCTATGAGACTTGCAGAAAGTCAAGATTTGCTTGGGCACCTCACCAATGAAGATCCAGCTCCACCCAAATATGTCACTCCAAATTCCTTAAATACAGAAACCACAGAACCCAGAATGAATGAAGCCTACATCACTTGGAGAAAACAGGATTGTCTCCTCAGAGGATGGCTAATTGGAACACTCTCTGAAGAATCTCTTGGACTAGTTGTGGGGTTAGACACAACAAATGCAGTATGGGATGCACTCAAAAATGCAGTATGGGATGCACTCAAAAATACATATGTTGAGGACTCTCTTGAACGAGAATTCACACTCAGACAACAGATGTCATACCTTCGAAAGGATGACAACAAAACACTTGGTGAACACATCCAAGTGTTTAAAAGTTTATGCGACAGTCTTGCTGCAATTGGGAAATCAGTCCCAGATAAAGAAAAAGTCTTCTGCCTTCTTACCAGCCTTGGTCCCCATTATGAAACATTCACCACAACCATGCTAAAACCACCAAGACCTTCATATTCTGAACTTATATCACAACTTCAGAGTCTTGATCAAAGAAGAAATTGGTTCACAAATCGAACCAATACACACACACCTCAGATGGCCTTCTATGGACAGCATCAACAAAGGTATCCAAAAACAGGATACCAAGGCAACAAACCAAGTTTCAGCTCAACAGGAAGGGGATTTCAAGCACAACAGTCAAAAAACCTCAACCATGGACATTTATCCAAGGGTGATTCTAACCTCCAAAACAGACGACCTCCTCCACCAGGAGAACATCGTATGACTGCTACAGAAAGGGATCTCTATCGTGAAGAAAAATGTTAGTACTGTGGGACAATGGGACACATTGCAAAAATATGCTGGTGGATACCAAAAAGAACAACACCACAACGCAACAATATACCACAAGCCCTTGCAACCCTCACCTTGGATAATACTGTCACAGAAACAGAATGGACTTCAGATACAGGTGCCTCAAACCACATGACAGGTGAGCAAGGTATGTTAACTGACATTCAAGAATATACAGGTTCAGACTCAGTTTTAATTGGTGATGGATCCTCTCTACCTATACTTGGTGTAGGGAACTCTAGCATCCAACAGAAAAACAAATCTTTATCCCTTAACAATGTTTTACTTGTCCCTCAATTAAAGAAAAACCTGTTATCTATAAGTCATCTCACAGACCAACATCCAGTTAAATGTGAATTCACTAATGTTGATTTTCTTGTTAAGGAACGACAGACAGGGCAGGTGGTGATTACGGGGAGGCGCAAGGGTGATCTTTATGTTCTCTCAAACTCACCAGAATTATATTTTTCAAATCGTTTCAAGACTGGATCATCCACCATTTGGCATTAACGCCTAGGACATCCACAGGCTTCTACCTTGCAGCTGCTAAAGAATAAAGGATTGATCGAAATCATTGGCAATTTGAAACATGAGCATGTCTGTGATAGCTGTCAATTAGGAAAATTAAGCAGATTACCTTTTTCTCATTCCAAACATCTTAGTTCGGGTATTTTTGACAAAGTTCATTGTGAATTCAATTCGGTACTTAAACTCTTGCTTTTGATGCAGAACAGTCCTTTTTTGCTACGTTCGACACATGTCATAACTCTAGATGTCATCACATTGAACTGGTGGCAGAACCAGGGAGGTTGGCAAGGCCCCCAGCCCCTCGAAGAATATATTGTTTTCCCCACTACCGCTTCAGCAATTTACACTTTTCGCCCTAAAATTTGAACTTTTAACAAACTCACCCTTGCACTGAGCGCTTCCCACTTCACTATTGCCCACAAAACTAAATGAATAATACCTTTTAATAATTAATAAAACTATAATAATTTTATTTTTTTCATCTAGTTCACAAGGTATAATGAAATGCCAGCATAAAAAAAAAGTCATTATCAAGAACTTTTATTTTCTCACCGCCACGCACAAAAAAAAAACTCAAAAAGTATTTATAATAAACAAAATATTGTAATTAATTAAAAAATATATTTCCATGTAAACTAAAAAAATAGTAATTCATTATGCATCTTGTACGTTAATTTTTCTCTCTTCTATTAAAAAAAATCACTATTTTTCTTTCGATTAATCAATTAGTATTATGATTAAAAAAGATTTATTTTATTTGTGAGCCAATAGAAATGTGCCACTTGCTAGATGCAATGATATCTAGAGTTCCAATGCACAAACCACTTCAATTCAAATTTCACATCAAAACCAATAAAGGAACATTTTTCTTTCCAGCCAAACGGTTAGTGACTCCATTGCATTTTTTTTAAATCACAGTGTAATTAATATATTTCTTAATAAATCGATATAATATTTAAATTTAAATTAGATAAAATAAAATTAAGATTCAATTGAAATTATTAATAAATCGATATAATATTTAAAAAGTGAAATGAAAACCTACCCTAAAAAGATTTTCCTATCTATAGAAATATCCATTATTATTCATTGAAAATTATTGCTTCAAAGTTCAAACTTGGCAATGAGAATCCCAATTTTTCTTGTCTTTTATCTTCTTAAAATAACCGTTCCATTTTAAAATATTAGAGATATTAATCACATTGGTCCACTGATTTTCATTTTTTAGGGTTTCCATGTTGGCATCAGAAACCCATTTACCAAAAAATCTAAAAGAGGTAAAAAACCATCTCATAAGTAATTAAACTATTAAAGATAACCAAAATTGGATAATTGCTACATATAGTATCCTATCTGTCACCTTTCCTCCGAGTATACTAATTCTGGTCACACTTTCCTTCGTGAGTCCTTCACAATCCTTATCGTAACATAGCTATTATAAATCAAGATTTGGTTTCTTCTTCTTCTCTCTTTATATATTCGAGCACACATCTCTTGTTTCATGTTCTTGGTGGTTGCAGAGAGTTTTGGGTTAGAGGAGACCGGGAGAGACCATTAGCATACATGACTGAAGAGAGGAAAAAAATGGGGAGAGGGAAAATTGAGATAAAGAGGATAGAAAACTTGAATAGCAGGCAGGTCACCTTCTCCAAACGCAGGAATGGGCTGCTGAAAAAAGCTAGAGAGTTGTCAGTTTTGTGTGATGCTGAGGTTGCTGTGATAATCTTCTCCAGCACAGGAAAGCTTTATGAATTTTCAAGCACGAGGTATGTCATCCTTTATATATATGTGTGTGTGTGTGTGTGTGGAATTATCATGTGATCTGAATCTAAAATCGTTTTAGTTGCTTTAACAGAGTCAAAATTTGATATCGTGTAAAGGGTTTTCTCCCCCCCCTTTCTTTCTTTGTTGTTCTTGATCTCCTATGCATCCATGGCAGCTGCTGTGTTTTTGAATTTCTGATGGCTAGGTCTTGGTCAACTCGTGTCCAAGTGACCGGTGACTTAGAAGGCAGAACAAGTCAATGGGCCACTGAATTCAAAATTAAAAATACATAAATTCAAAAGTAAAGGGCCCATCAGAGATGAAGGGGATGGCGAGGCTGTTCAAACAGGATATTAGCACAAACCCTAGAAAATTAGCAACTTGAAAAGTTACTTTGGGTCTCTCTCTCTCTCTCTCTCTGTTCATCTCATTTTTTGGATACTAAAGTTGTATGGAAAGGAGATCGAGAAAAGGAATAGTACTTGTCAGGGTAAAGATAGAGGTCATAAAGAAAAATTCCAATTTATTCCTATTTTTAAAGCTGCCAAGAAAATTTCAAGTTGTTAAATGTGCCATTGGTTTTGGGCCATATTTTAGAACCCTAGAACTGGTTCATGAGAGCCCTATTTCCCATAGAACACATATTTTAACATTGCGATCTATTTATTTTCAAAAATAATATAAATTATATTTTAAATTTTAAATTAAAATATTAAAATTTTAAATTAAATAATTCTTCAAAATAGTATTAAAATCTTTTTTACCTAACAATTATGAATATGAATTTCAATATCTCATTCTATTTGATAAAAATCAAATACAAAGTAATATACATCTATGTATAAGTTTCAAGTTCAAATAATTTTTACTTGAAAATGGGTTGAAAAATAATAAATTATATTCTGAAACTTCAACTAAAATTTTTAAATGAGATGTTTACTAATAGAGATTTTTCAGTAATGCATGCGTTGAATAATAATGAAGAGCAATTGAATTCTCGTCACAGTCTCTTCCAATTCCTGAATTGCAGCATGGAGCACACACTTTCAAAATATGGCAGTGGCCTGGATCTGGATTATAATAACCGTCCTTCTGATGATCATGGCGCAGAGGTATGCAATTGTTAAAAACAATATCTTATTGTCAGTTTATATCCAATAAGCACTCAAAATCTTTGTGAAAACAGCATCCAAACAGTGCAGAGGTTAATGCGGTGAAAGATGAACTCTCAAAGTTACGGCTGACATGCTTGTAAGTCGTCGTGAATTGATCTCCATTCCAGGCTAATTTTTTCTGCAGAATCGAGAATTCTATTTCTGATGCTGCCCTTGTGATTTTTGCAGGCAGATGATGGGCCAACAACTCGATGGCTTGAGTTTCAAGGATCTGCAGCACCTAGAGCATCAATTAAGTGCAGGCCTTCTGTCTGTTAAGAACAGGAAGGTAAACAGATTTTAAAATGAGCACAGCTTCTCTTTCATTTGATCTTTTCCTGCTGAGAATTTGGCCGAATCTTATCTTGCAACTCATTGTTAATTGTTGCAGGAACAAATGCTGATGGATCAGCTTAAGAAATCCAAAATGCAGGTAAGTATCTTGTCAAAGTACATTTCCCTTTCCATCTAAGTATTTTTTATACCAATATTTTTGCTGCTTTTATTTTCAGGAGCACAAGGCCACTCTAGAGAACGAATCTATGCGTAGACAGGTTCGATCATGTACAGTTTGTTAAATAATAATATAAATTACATTCTTGAACTTTATCTAATAATTTAAACTTTTAAGTGAGATGATTTTTTAGCATGGTATTAGAATCAACCTAGCGGTCACGGTTTCGGATCTTGTCACCCCCATTCTATTTGATAAAAATCAAGCACAAGATAGTATAGACCCGTGCAAGTTTCAAGCACAAAAAGTTTTTCACTTGAGGATGTGTGTTATAGAATAATATAAATCATATTCTGAGACATTACTTAACAGTTTAAGTTTTTAAATAAGATGATTCCTTTAACACAATTTCGATAAATTTTTTCAAGTTTCAGAGTTCATGATTGATTAATTGTTTCTTTTGTGTCCAAATGTACACAGATTGAGGAACTCAAACGAGGATCCCCGCCGAAGTCAGCTTTCCTGGAATTAAGTCCTTTGGACAGGAGATTTTCCGTAGCAAGTTCGAAACCTGATAGTAATCGCAAACCACAGGAAGAAGATGGTCTTTCAGACACTTCATTGCACTTGGGGTATGTATCATATTTACACACGCTCGAGTCTAATTTCCTGCAATCAATGCTTAAAGAAACCTCCTAGTTTTCTATCATCCTATAATTGTTTAGTTGCAGAAAAACAGAACACACGAAAACTTGGCTATTTTGAGATTCAGTTAAATGGAAAACGTTGGACATGCCAAAGATTACAGGTTTAGGAGGCAATTAACAAGCTTCAAGATGCACATATACAATTCATTCTTGGCTGGAAAATTCTGCTTCCTCTCATAATGCAAATGAATCCTTTTTTTCTTACAAGAGTCTCGTACTTTTTCTCTGTTATCTCAGGCTGTCGTCTGATGTTTTTCACAAGAGGAAAGCTGCCAAGATTGAATCTGTCTCCAATGATTCAGGAAGTCAGGTGGCTTCAGGGTGAGGAAGCATGGCACAGATCCTCTTATAATTGGAGGGTTTTTAATAGTTTAGTTGATGAAATTTTAGAGTAAATTTTGAGTCACAGACAGATGTTTTTGGTGTATCAGTTTTAACTAGATTTTCAAAGGTTACAGCCATTGTCCGGGGACAGTTATAAATTGCTATATCAATAATCCTAATCCTTTTCCGATCACACTGATGAGTTTTCAACGATTGATTTATGAGGTCAACAACAAGTGAGGTCCACCTATTCAACGGAGTTCCAGAAGAATCTATCTATAAAATTATTATTATTATTATTATTATTATTATTCAATTGGATAAATCATGTCGATATAGAAAATACGTTCTTAAATCAGTTAGTTCTTATATAAGAAGCCAGGATCTAGGAATTCAAAATGATTTCTTTTAACATTTTATTACAGCCTAGAAAATCAGTAAGATTAGTCGAGATACGCATAAATTGACTTAGACACCTATATTAATTAAAAAAATATATTAAAAAGACTGATGTCTATATCTCCATGCATTCTTAATTAGAATAATCACAAATAATGTTATCTCTCATTCCACAATAATGCTTAATAAACTATAGTTTATTTCTTAAATATCAGTCCAATTTTCTACTAATTTCAATCTCAGAAGTCAATTATAAATAAGATGTTAGAGAGCAAGACATGAATTGTAGGCCCTTTTCTTTAACATTATATTTTGCTGGTTAATTAATAAAATCCAAACCATGATTTATTAAAGTAAGATACGGGATTCCTTACGTTGAAAACCAACCCTAGACTTCCCGTCCCTTCTATAATTAATTAATTAATTAATGGTGATGTTGATGTGAAATTGAAGGTGACATGTTATGCATGCATTGTCACAAGCAAAGAAATTTCAGCTCCTGGTGCTAATATTGGCCAAGTGGCATGCCCAAAATAGCCATTGATAAGGTTGGAACCGTCTAAAATGTTTTTTATTTGAATAAAATAATTAATCATGTAGCATATAAAGCCGTATTGATGCGTGTTTTGTACACTAGATTCCAAAAAAGAAAAAAGAAAAAAGAAAAAAAGAAGAGGAAATACGAATTATACATAGTTTATTAGGTGGCTTTCCAAATGAATGGGGACAAAGTGGCCTATCACAAACATAATTTTGTATCGACCTTCATCATCATCCCCGTCACCCATTTGCCACCTGTCCTTCTCTCTCTCTATTTTTATACATGGAGTTGTCGAAATTCATGGCTGTGATCTATGCAGGTCATTTACATGCACGTTAGTACGAATTATATATATATTTTATAATTATTTTCATGGGTAATTAAAAATATTGTAAATATTTAAGGGTCTGTTTGTTCATATGTGATTTATAGTGCTGTACTTGACAGAATCTCGAGAAAAATAAAGTTGAAAACAAAAGGTCTTAGCTCCCACCACGTGTGAAGGGTTTCAAATCTCCTTCCTTGTGTACTTTCGTTTCAGTGATTTGGCTGGTAAGAAAGGAGAAATCCCAGGAAAAAAAATGTTTTCTAATTTAATATTTGATTATTATGATTTGAATGTTTTCTTCAACGCGAGCAAAAAAATGTTCACAAGTACTTTTTTATGGACTGATTTAATTTAGAAAAGCCAGAAAAAAACTAGCAACTCAGCTACTCACTACAATCTCAATTAAAAAGTCGACAATATCCTAATTGGATGCTCGGGATAGACTTGGTATCTATTTGAGAGTTTGGTTGATGTTGTGTTATTTTTGTTTAGAAATGTATTAAAATAATATTTTTTATTCTAAAAATTATTTTTGATATCAACACATCAAAATGATCTAAAAGTACTATTTTTTTTAATTTAAAGTGAAAAATAAAAATAAAAAAATTTCAATTCTTTTTCAAAAGGGGTTTTTTAAACGAACTCCCAAACACTCCCTTAATGTCTGTATGGGGTATAATTGAAGTTGTTTTTATAAATATATTTTATTAAAAAATACATTAAAATAATTTTTTTAAAATCATATGTAACATCAGCACATGAAAATAATATAAAAATACTAAACAAAATAATTTAATATATATATATATATATATATTCTTTAATTTTTTTTTCAAAAATTACTTGTCAAATGCAATGCAAACAAGGTCTAAGGGTCTGTTTGGGAATGCGATTGCGGTTGCTTTTAAAAATATTTATCGTTTAGAAATGCATCAAAATGATATTTTTTTATTTTTAAAAAATCATTTTTGATATCAGCGCATCAAAATGATATAAAAACACTAATTTTTTTTAATTTAAAGTAAAAAAATCAAAATTTTCATAAACACTTCTCAAACGCGATGCAAACAGGACCTAAATGCATGATGCTCCCATACAGGAATTAAAAAAAGTGGTCCTCTATATTGATTTATTCAATGCTAACGGCCCATGAAAGAAAATGATATTGCTCTAAAAATAATTCAATATCGCATTGCCTTTATATCAAAGTTAGAAGTGTAAGGCATACGTCTATTTGAGAGTACGATTGCGGTGACTTTTGAAAGTGTTTATTGTTTAGAAATGCATCAAAATGATGTTTTTTATTTTTTAAAAAATTATTTTTGATATCAGCACATCAAAATGATTTAAAAACACCGATTTTGTTCATTTAAAATAAAAAAAATAATAAGCACTTCCCGATCGTAATGCCAAACAGCTAGTAGTGATGGTCTACCAGGATCCTGGCACGTTCAACTTGATCATAACTGTTTATATCTATAGTATTAATTTTGACTCCATCATCAATTCAAATAATACAAGATGTGATTGGAATTTAAATGTGAAAATTAGTATGAGGTGTCCTCCTCCCAAAAAACGTTTATTTCTTCATCGAGTTGGAAGATACCTAGCTATCAAACGAGTGTGATTGTTGAATTGATGGTAAAAGATGATGTTTAAATAGAATCATAAATTATTTTATTTACGAGTTCAAGTTATTAGGTGAGATCCTATTATATAATTTATATTATTTTTAATATATTTTCAAGTAAAAATTCAAACTTATAACTACTGAATTAATAATATTCTGATATCATATTAAAAAATCATCTTATAACTTATATTATCATTTAACATAGCGATAGCGTGAAGGTGGAGAGCATGAATGACTATAGTGTAAAGCAGCTGGAGAATGAGGGGCCATAATATGCTTTGCAAGGAAACATATGAAAATGTAAAAACACACTGAGTACACGTAACAAATCATCACCACCACACCGCAAAACTCCACAGTCTCCCTTTATATTGGCCACCTCCAAACACTATCATCACCTTGTCGGCCTCTTTCTTCTCCCATTTCTCGTCCCCTCCCTCAATCCCGCACCTCTCTCTCTCTCTCTCTTTCCTCTACCAACTCTCTCTGAGCACAGCAAAACCAATCAATCTATCCTTCCTCTTCTCTTCAATTCTAGCTTTTTCGAGCTCCCTGGCTTCAAATACCGGCTCCTTTCCCTTTCTTTCTTTCCTTTTTTACTTGTCTCTGTGACACTGGGAGTTAATTAATCATGAAACACCAGCAGATTACCCTTCAAAGAAGCAGTAGCTGTAGCAGAAGCACAAGAAAAATAATCCCATCTAACTACATGAGATCGATCCCTGAACAAGAAGATCGTCACTCTCCAGTACTCTCTTTACAACGCCATGATAATACCAAAATCCATTCAAGATTCACTTGTTTCTTTCGCTCAATACTCAAAATTATATCTTTCCCCAATATTATCATCCCCAAAACCAGTAAATGGCTATCAATCCCAACCCAGTACCTCTCCATAACCCCTTCTCTAGGCCGGAAAGTCACCGGAACCCTCTTCGGAAACCGCCATGGCCATGTCAGTTTCGCAGTCCAGGATGATCCTGGCTCTGAACCGGTCTTGTTACTCGAGCTTTCGATTTCTACGGCAATGCTAGTTAAGGAAATGTCATCAGGATTGGTCAGGATCGCCCTGGAATGCGACAAGGTTCGTGCTTCTCAGGTTCAGACAGGCCGGTCGGGGAAGCTCTTTAATGAACCAACATGGTCAATGTATTGTAATGGAAGGAAGTGTGGATACGCCGTGTCTCGGAGGTGCACATATTCTGATTGGTTCGTGCTTGGAACTGTGCAGAGTGTTTCGGTCGGTGCTGGGGTAATTCCAGTGGTGGAGGATGGGCGGAAGAGCGGTGGAGGGGAAGGTGAATTGCTGTATATGAGGGCTAAGTTTGAGCGAGTTGTAGGGAGCCGTGACTCGGAGGCGTTTTATATGATGAATCCTGAAGGAAATGGAGGGCCTGAACTCAGCATATTTCTACTTAGAATATGAGAAGAAATAAAAGAAAGGGATCAAAGACCCTGCCTTTGTGATTTATTGTTATTAGGGAATGTAAGGTGGAGTTGCTTGTTTAATTAATTAATTATTAACATATATGTATGGCGATGTAATTTTTATTTATTTATGTTCTCTATTTTTATGTGATTTTCTTGTTTGTATTTTATTTAGATTTTAGAGGTTAGATAGTTTGCCTTGTTTATGGAATAAAGCACAGTAACGAAAGAAGAAGAAAAACAGATCAGCAATCCCCCCGTCCGTCTTAGGGTTTGGATCATACAAGGAAATTTAACTTTCCTGTTCTTCATGTTAGTGAAAGAAGATTCGGATACCTACTTTGATTTGAGAGAATAAACTAATTGATTTGAGTTGTTCCGAAGCAATTGATCCTTTTATGATTTCATTTATTTAACTTTCATGTAGTAAATTATCCGATGATGTTATAAGTTCACACGTAATAAAGTTGTGTTTATTTGTATCGTAAAATAATATAAAAATATATATTTTTTTGGCTGAACAAATCATTGTAAAAGATAAAATACAAATTAAATTTGTTTTTATATAGTTTCAAAGGGAATTTTTATATTTTTAAAATAAAAATATTAAAAAATATGTTTTGCTTATTTTTTCGTACTGAGATGGTAGCTAAACGATGCATGTCTACGTAACTTTAACACGGTAGGTATTCGAGGAGATAAAATTATTTTTAGTAATTACATATACCTTTTATTTCTTCAACGCAATAATTATATTTATAGCTAAAAGAAAATTTTGTTTTTTGAACAATTATTTTTTATATGTTCATATAAAAAAGCCAAATTTTTTATAAATTAAATAACATTATTAAAATGAATGGTAGAAAGTTACCCTTAGTTTTATTCTCCGGTGAACTCTAAAATTCCCCCCCTCTCTTTCTCGCTGTATTCCCCTTTTTCTAATATAATATTAAAATATATTTTTTTATCATTGGAATATATTTATATTTAAATTAAAAAAGTTATATTTATATTATTCAATAAACTATTTTATTAATTTAGCTTTTCAAAATAAGATTTTATATTGGAGTTGTTCTAAATAATAGAGATCTCTAATGATATATAATGGGACCAGGGCAATAAGCATGCCGATCATCTCTTCTTTAGCTGTGGCATGCACGCGTGCACATTTTCACAATAATTCTACTACACTTAGTTTTATTCTAGCAAACAGTACTGCCTCGACAGCTCGACTGTCAAATTGCACATATATATATATATATATATATATATATATATATATATATATATGTCTGCTAAAGGTAACATTAACTTCAAGACATTTAACGTTAGCTTTTAGTATAGATGTAAGTGCGCTTTATATGTATGACCATGTGAGTTTGATTAAATTATAAGTTGATTACTTAGGATGGGCGCCATGGGACTGGACAATATTCATAATTAAAGTCAAACCAATTTTTTTTTATTAGTCCGATGATCTATTAGAATTTTATCTTAACTAATTTCACGTGTCCTGAAATTAATGAATATATAAATATTCAATGACAATTATATTAGCGACCATAAAATTTAAACCTGAAACTATAAGAAAAATAAAATCTTTATTCTCACGATCTTATCACTAAGTCACCTGCTATAGAGCTAACACCAAAATTGCTAAAAGATTGTTATTTATTTATCTTGATAATATTATTAGAAGTCAGGAGTATCTTGTTATTTTTTAATATTTAATTAGCATTAATCGAAACTAGAATTTTAATGTTGATTTTATTGGATGATTTCTCTTTGAACCCACCTTTTAATAATTTAATTTATCATTTAAAATTAATATTGTTTTGTTTTTGAAAGAAAACAGGGTACCTCTTGCTTTAAATTATATTAATAGTTGTTTATTGTGAAATCTATTTTTTACAATTAAAATGATATTTTTATAAATAAAAAATATGCATGCAAAAAATATTACTGTTTTGCTAACTCTATTTTTATTTTTTTATGTAATTTATTTTATTTAAATGATCTGACCATACATATAGTTATCCTATTTATTTTTTATTTAATTACTTGAACCTATGAATTATTTTCATGAAAATGTATTGATATATTTCATGCAATTTAAAAAAATTATAAATCATATAATATAAATAAAATATTTTTAGTACTTTACATTCCATATTAATCATTTTATATCCAAACAAATCCACCAAAAATATTTATACACATGTGACAATAACTAGTTATTCACTTTTATTGTCAAGCGTGCGCGTGTAAAATGGGCTTTGGACAGAGGGCCCTGCTGGGCTGGGAGAAGCTTGAGCAAGCTGTGTTGACAGTTTAGAATTTGATTTGTATTGTAATTGAAATTATTTATGTTTACATGTATATTAAAATAATATATTTTTTTAAAAAATAATTTTTTATAACCGTAGATATAAAAAAACCAATAAAATTAATTTAAAATAAAAATTAAAAATATATTTTTTAAAAAATACTTTTGAAATGCACTACAAAACATGTACTTAGATTCTCAATATTTTCTCTTTTATTTTATTTTATTTTTTACAAATATTTTTTATTTTTTCTATAAAAATATCCTCACTGTCAAATAAAAATATTCTCAAAACAACACTCTTTACTAAAAAAATTTTTCCTTCATAAATTAAACATCTTTCTCTACAACAATGAAGCTCGCCTTCTTATTTACCAAGATAAGAATCTTTAACAGTACTGTCAACTCTGCATGCAGCTACATAAAAAATTAAATCATGAAACAAGCTAGAAAGAACAAACACTCTTTCACTTTCTACCTACTCGCCGCTAAAACAACTGACAAAAGCATTGGATAATAATTTTGGTAAAATATAATTTGAAGAATCAAAAAATTATTTAATATATAGGAGAATCTGAAAAATAAAATAAAACTGGGCAATTAAAAAAGGTCTCGGAATGGTTATTTTTTATTCAAATTTCCTGAATGCCCACCCCTATGCCACCAGCTGGCCCATGATATTTTCATATATTTTATTTTATTTACACACACACACGTGGCTTTAGGAACTCTTAGACGTTTACTCCATCACCAAAACGTGGGTTAAGATATGAACTTGGTTAGTTTCTATAAATGACCTGTAGTGGTCGGCATTACTGGTTTATAAAATGGGTCGACTGTATCTCAACGACGTGGCTCGGTGCAGGTCCATGACCATAAATCTATGTGGTTCATCACCGAGCCCGGTGTGCACCACATATTAATTTACTTTTTAATATAATTAATTTATTTGTAATGGATAATTCTTGTTAGAGTATAATATAATCATATTCTGGGACCATATTTATAAGCTTAAGCTTTTAGACGAGATGATTTCTTAACATGATATCAGAACCTTGTTGACTCAGCAGTCACGAGTTCATATCTCATTACCCTCATTCTGTTTGATAAAAAAATCAAGCACAAGGTAATGTGGGTCTATGCAAGTTTCAAGTCCAAAGATTTTTTATTTGAGGGAGTGCATTAGAGTATAATATAATATCATATTTTAGAATCTCACCTATAAACTTAAACTTTTAAGTGAATTGATTTCTTAATAATTCTTTCTTGATAAATTAGCAATTACAGATTTGCATAGACTAGTTTTCAATACAAATTTCATTGTTAATATTTGCTAGCAACAGATTCTTTTGTAAACAGTAACTGATGAATCCATTAGCAATTACAGATTTGCATAGACTAGTTTTCAATACAAATTTCATTGTTAATATTTGCTAGCAACAGATTCTTTTGTAAACAGTAACTGATGAATCCATTAGCAATTACAGATTTGCATAGACTAGTTTTCAATACAAATTTCATTGTTAATATTTGCTAGCAACAGATTCTTTTGTAAACAGTAACCAGTCAATCCTGTCACCTTATCCAAGATATTTTGTTTGGTACTCAGACAGACTAAGATACGTTTAGATAATATTTGTTCAAGTTTTAATTCCTATTTATGATTTTTATTATTTCATATTTTGTCTATAAAATGGCTCAACTGGATCTTAAAAGACGTGGAAGCTAATCATTTAAGACGTTCAAAGGCATAATTAATTAGGGTTTTTGAGATTAAGATGCATAGTATTTTTTTATATATAATATATTTTTAACTTTGTTGCCTCCTTGTATTGGACTTGAAGCTAGTCATTTAATATAATAAAAAAAAACTTCAAGACGTGGCTCGGTCCAGTCCCTAAATATGATTAGCTACTCGATTTTGTTAGATGATCTTGGGCTCTGTGATGTTCAGTTCATTTTTTATAAATCAATAATTTGTTTTTTTTGCTGTGTGATCAGAGAGAAGGTGACGAGTGGGCCTGCATGCTAGATCAATGGGCCCAAATGGTCCATGAACATTGCAAATTTGCAATACACTTCTCCTTTTCAATTTGGGCCGTTTAAAAATAAAAATTCAGACATGGCTCGAAGAATCATGGCCCAGTATTGTTGGATTTCTAAAACAACAAACACAAGCCCGAATGTCCTCACACATCGGGAAGAAACGGGGTAGAAGCATTTTCCTTCAGAGTTTTTGGAAACAGAAGTCGCAGAAGGGTTTAAGCTAATCTGCAGCACAGAGAGAGACGGAAAGAAGTATGATCGAACAACTTGGTAAAAATAGTAGAAAAATGCGTTCGGGGTTAAAGGGGATAGTGAAGAAAGGACTAGGAGAGATGGGTTTCAACGCAGGTGGTGGAGCCATTAACTGGTTCCCTGGCCACATGGCTTCTGCCACCCGCGCCATCCGAGAACGCCTGAAACTTGCCGACCTAGTCATAGAAGTCCGTGACTCTCGTGTAAGTATACGAGTTTCATTCGTTTGTTTTTTTCTAGGTAAAGAGAGCAACTCTTTTATACTTGTTTTTGTGTACAGATTCCATTATCGTCGGCAAATGAAGACTTGCAACCTCAACTTGATGCAAAAAGACGTCTTATTGCTCTTAATAAGAAGGACTTGTCTAATCCTAATATTATGCATGTAAATTGTCTCTTTCCTGCTTCTTCGTTTTCTTTTCTTTTATTGGAAAGTTGAATTTTTAGAGCTTGTTTTTTAAATACTTGTGCAGAGTTTAGCAAAGGGAAAATAAAATTTGAGTTTGTTTGTTGTGTGGAATTTTGTTTGGAGATTTGTGAAAGATTCCAAATTTAATTGATTATGTTACTTAATCCGGTATTTGACCGGAAATGCAGGTATTGTGTACCCTTTTGATTGTGTGAATGATAAGAATTTGGGTGTTTTTTTTTTATAGTTTTGAAAATTTGTTAACAAATAATTTGTCTGTGTTTGCATAAAGTAGTTGCATGATCGTTTGATTCCGTGAATTTGAATGGTTGTGCTGGGGATGCTATGTTTAATATGAGTGTGATGTTTTTATATTTAATTGTTGTAGAAATGGATTCGTTATTTTGACTCGCGCAAGCAAGATTGCATTCAGATAAGTGCGCACAGCAAGAGTTCTGTTCAGAAGGTTGGTTGACATGTTAGATAAAGTGCTGTTAAAATGTAGTTTTCAATTTCGCTTCAAATATATGTGCAGGTGCTGATGAAATACTGAAAAATAAAATTGCTTTCGTCGAAAGAAAACCTCATTTTTATGCTAATTGATTGAAAATGTTGTGCCTATTACCATGTCTCGGCAATTTGCATTAATGTTTTCTTTTTCATTGACTGAAAGAAAGCAGGTGGACAGCCTATGCAATATTTAAAGTAAAACAGCTAGCTAGCTATCTAAAGAAAAGAAAACAAATGAAATTAAACATGAAACTGACCTCTGTTACAATTGCTTGACTTTCAGTTGATCAATTTTATTTGATTGACTCCGTGTGCCTGTGTCTTCAATTAAATTTGAGTTTTCAATCTAATAATCCCTGTAGTATTTTCAAGTTTGTTCATAATGCTGTTTGTGATTCGTGTGTCGAAGCTTCTTGA